>VWZU01017021.1:1276527-1337802 GCA_013397095.1 Sterrhoptilus dennistouni | reverse complement strand
CAAAAAAAAAAAAAAGAAAAAAAATCCAAACCAAACCAACAAACTAATGACAATGAAAACAAAACCAACAAATTCCCACACCACAACAAACCCATCCACCCAAAATAAGACAGACAACATAAACCAAACCAGAAAAATCCCCAAACCCAACAAACTCCTCAATGCCCTACATCTTTAAATAGACTCAACACGTGACTAATCTATTTAATTTTATTTTAGCAGAAATATGCCTTGCTTTCCCTTTAAAATATCTACTACCTATTTCAAATTACTCACTAGACAAAGTCATAAAGGCACAGAGTAAGAAGTTCTAAATAACCACAATATTAGCTATCAAAAGAAACCAAACCAAAACAAAACAAAACAAAAAAAAACCCCACAAAGAAACAATAAATCAAAAAAGTCATTTTACTTCATTTCATTCATCAATGCAAAAATTTTGGAGTGTGTAGTTCAAAATGTCCATTTTATATATTTGCCTGAGATGAATTTAAGCAAATACGACACTACTTTTTTTCTCTTTTTGGCCTACATTTTATTTCTAGGTTCATTAAAAAAAGTACATAACGATATACTGACAGTTCTATTAAATGATACCTGAATGAGATCCTGAGAGAGAGGATAACAAAGATGACTGTAGAGCTGGGCCATCATATACTTCAACGACATCATGGAGTGATGTCTGGAAAAACACAAACTGGCCAAAAACAACTGACCAAATAGAAAGGAAAAGAAGGAAGAGGCACCAGTAGCCAAGACAAAAAAGAAAACCAAAGCCAAACACAGGGAATAGAATAAGAAAGGGGAACAAAAAGAAAGAGAACAAAATATATATTAATGTATGGCTTTAAAAATAACTAAGTCAGCTGTGCTGGTGCTGAATGTAGGTTATTTTTCATACCATTACAGCAATAAAAGGATGAAAATACATCTAAAAAAGACAATGAAGGTACAGAAGTCATAAATATACATATAATCATTAAAAGATTCTAGTAATTACAGAACAAAACAATTTTTCTGCTGTTGAATTATTTTCTACTTTCAAATTCTGTGCCCTCCCCCACACATCTAAGTTCTCAGTTCAATTTTCTCCTTTATAATTCCAGATATTATTATAGACTGTGCTTTATTAATTATTTTTGCTGACAGCTCTCTGTAATTTTACTTACCTTGAAATGTTTCCCTTTTTTAAAGAATATTAACATTCAATATATCTTTGCTTTTGTGAAATAAATGAGCAACTGTTGAAGGCAACAAACACTTTTCAGAATACATCTATTGAGTCACAAAAATCTTTATTTTTAAAGTAATTCTAGTAGAGCAACTCAAAGCAAGACTTATTTTTTGACATAAGCTCAAAGGTTTGCACAGCCCATTTGAATTGCAGGTGTTTTCACTTTCAATGCAAGCAATCAATGAAAAGAAAAACATTTTTTTCTGTTAGTTCTGACCCTAGTACCTAGAAAACATTTATATCCAACACTATAAACAGTGGAGGGGAAAATAACTTAGGAACTATGCACGTACAAAGGTGGAAGCAGTCATATATTTTTAGGTACTGGAACACCTAAAAAGAGAAACTCAAGCAGTTCCTGATCATTATTCAGGTTAGAAATTTTGGGATAAATGTCTCAATGTGTTGCTGCATTTCTCTGCCAAAAGTTCTACAGTATCTAATTTGGTAGTTTTAGCTATAGAAGATGAAGCTCTCACCTTCAATTCTTTCAATTAATTATACACCCTTAAAGCTTTAAAAATAGTATATTAAAACTGCATTGTCTTCAAATTGTTGACTATTTTTTGGACTGATTTTTTTTTTAAAAGGGAGTTTCATATTCCTTACTCATTATCTTATCATATACTCATTTCAGTATTTAAAAGCCTCTTTTTGAAGGAAAAGACTGAAATTTTATAAAAATTTGAAACAAAAGTTGTTCTGAGACATTTCCAAAGATTCTTGTCCATTTTTTAAGAGGAACTATAAATGAGATGCTGAATTATCTTTATAATTTCTCCTTCAATATCCAGAAAATTAATTATTGATGTTTTTAATAGTTCTGCTTATTTTCAGAATAATATTTATCTGGATTCAAGTCTTCTCTATGGTGTTCAAGACAACTAACAAGCTTTTAATTTGGCTAATTGTTTCTGTCACATTTTTACTTTTATCAAATCTTTTTGCATACTCAGTGAATTTCATTTTGCCATTGAGACAAGAAAAGTTCCTTGTGACTTCTATTGCTATTTCCAATTTTGAATTAGGTTTCAAACTATGTATGGAAAATTCAGGCAAGAGCTGAGGCTCCCATAACAAGCATACATAGCTGTTATCAAGAGATGTATCCTGGGAAAACTGTAAAAATGGAATTGTTAAGCTATATTTGTATTTTAATGGGTTATTATAAAATATGTACCCACAATTTTCCCATATAGTGAGTGAAATTTCAAGGTCTTTTTGTGTGTTTTATAAGTATTTTGAAACTGGTTTTGCCTCTAGCTTTGTCCTGTGAACCCTTCCATCTAAAAGTATAACACGGAAGTGAACTAATACATGACCTAAAATCAGTCACTTTGGAAAGAAAAAGATCCATGTATCATTTTTGGTAACTGGTTTTTTTCATGATCATGTGTGCATTTCTTAATAATATATAGACAAAAATATAAGAACATAAACAAGGGTTTTCATTAACTTAAAATTAAATATATTTAGAAGAGATTTGAGGTGACAGACACATCAAAAGAAGTGACAAAGAGGAATTACTGCCAGAAAGGGGTTAACATGGAACAATAGCAAGCTCAAGTAAGGGGCTTTGAGCCCTTTATGAACAATTTATGTGAGTCAACCTGCTTTCTCAAATTAAGCAGAAATTGCTGCAGCCAATAGGGAAGAAATAATCTAGATCCTGTTCCTTCCTTTTTCTGTGCCAGGATACTTTCTTTTTATTAATTAAACTGCAAAATATTGAAATGTATAGTGACTGATACCTAACCAGCTGACATTTCACAAGAAAAGAAATTCTGATTATTAAAAACAGTTATTTATTCCTGTGTTTTCTGGTGCTCATTGTTGTCTACTCCATTTAGTATGTGTTCATTCTTTTATTTTCTAATGTTTGAAAAGAATTTTCTTAAAATTAAATAGTAGCTAACATATTTAAAGCCAGTACAGAAGTATCTTCTAAATTCACAAAAGTTGATAAAATATAATGAAAGTATCTAGTATCATCTTCCCAGGGAAACAAATAATTGAAAAGTATTATCCAGTTCAAATAAAGATCAAATCACTTCAACTGAAGAATTTGGGTGTGATTTTTTTTTTTCTTTAGTGATGGATGGATAAGCATTCTCTGCTTGAAGAGATGACTCATTCTTGATCATCTGCTATCCCCTGTCAAATATAATGAAATACTGAAAGTCATATGTCCAAACTTGAAGTTGGGCCGCAAATTATTTCTGAATTCATCTTGGCCTTCAATGCCTTATAGCAATGCTATTTAAAAATAAAATATATTTTCCCTGTGTTTTGGGTTTAACATTTTACTTACATATTTAGTTTCTTTTGTTTTACAAGATAAACAATGCAAAGCTGTTCAAAAAACACTTCTTCTTGAAGTTTTGATAGCTACTAGATAATGCATTTCTTCAAAAAAGAAACAAAATACATTTTTAAGAGTTTTTTAATACATTTCCATTTATGTGATTTTTTTATTATTTCAAAGTTCCATGAAAACTTATCTTAATACTGCCAATAATTTAGGACAGTGAGGGAATCCATTAATTCAAATTATGTCAGCAGAAGCAAGCTCCCTTTTAAACAGGCAAGAGGTAGATGAGCAGACTTTCCATGTCTCTTAACATCTAGATGTTTCCATGGCCTTTATCACTGTAACATCTCGACAATTTCAAAGAGTTTGGAAAGCATCTGACAACAGATGGAATTGGCCAAAAAGAGTTTGCTAGTTTAAAATTTAATCAAAGCAAATTTAGTTTCATTTTTAGAGTACGAAATAAACATGTATAGAGTTTACATCTGCCTGTTTAAAAAAAAATACTGATATAAATAGTATTAGATTATGAACAGTATTCTCAATATAACTCCTATCACAAAATTAGAAAACAACTAGAGGTCTTCACCAATTATCTAATACAGTCCTTTTGCAGACTGTATGGACATTTAGAGCAGATTGTTCTGACCCATGTATAATCCTGTTTTGAATTTCTATGGGGATGGAGATCCCACAACCTCTTTGAGCAACCTGACCGAGCATCCTACCTCCCTTACAGTTTTATCCCTTGCCTTGCCTTCTCTTGCCTTGCCTTGCCCTTTCCTTTCTTTCCCTTGGCTGAACAGTGCCTACTCTCTACTTTTAAGCATCTTGATCATCTCCAATATTTGCAGAAGGTGACCAGGACAATTTGCTCTACCACCTTCCCAGGTACAGAGGTGAGACCAACTGGTTTATAGCTCCCTCAATCCTTCTCCTTGCTTTTCTTGAAGATAAGAATGTTCTTGTCTTTTTCCAGCCCTTGTGGATCTTCCTCAGCTTTCACAAGCTTCCAAGGGTGACTGACCTCCCATGCACTCCACCATGTCCCAAGGGTTTGTGTTTGCCCAGTTTGTCTAAGTGCTCTGTCACCTAAGTCCTCCTCTAAGTCATCCTTACTCTAGACTTTTCTGCTGGTCTCAGGGTTCTGGGGTTGTTCAAGATTGGTTTACTGTAGTTGTTGTTCAAGATTGGTAAAGACTGTAGTTAAGAAGAAATTTATTAATTCATGTTTCTCTGCATAAATTTTCTTCAGAGACTTCACCCCAGATTCAATTCTACATGGATTTTGACTTTCCTAACCCCATCTTTTCAGTGTATTTCAAGTGTTTGTATTCCTCCTAAAACATCTGACCTTGCTTCAAACTCCTGAATTTTTTTAATGTTCAAGTTTTATCAGCAGCTCCTTGTTCACCTATGCAGGGTCTTTTCCACCTTTGTTAGTCTGATCATTGGTGTGGACCATTACTTTATTGAAGTAGTGATCCCTGAAAATCAAATGTATTTCCTGGATTCCTCAACTCTCTGGGGCCATGTATAATCAGAGTCTTCCAAAAGAGACCTCTGAATTGCTCACATTTCTGACTGTATTGGGTCTCACTGAGATAGAGTTCATTTTTCTTTAGCAGCTCTCACAGTGTTGTGCTTTGCATTGGTGTTAACACACCAGGTTATCAAAACCATTCCCTTTGCTTATGCATACACAAAGTTTTTTTTTTTTTTTTTTTTTTTTTTTTTTTTTTTTTTTTTTTTTTTTTTTTTTTTTTGTTTGTTTGTTTGTTTTTTTGTTTGTTTGTTTGGTTTTTTTTGCTTTAAACCTGCTAGTTGTTTTCCATCTTATTCTCTCTCCCTTGTTCCACTGGGAAGGGGACTTACAGAATGGCTTTGGGGGCACCTGACATCCAGCCAAGGTCAACTCACTACACTGACTCAGTAAAGAGTTAAACTCAAAATTCAAACATGTAGCATGTAATTCTCATTAATGCTAGTATTGTTCAAGTAGTATTTACCTGGATAAAATATATTTATTTTATATATTATGCCAGCTGTTGGATCTAAAGAAATACTCTTGATAACTTACATGGATAACAGTGGAATAAGTTGATAATATATTTCTTCACCCTGGGTTTTCCCTTCTTAGGGATATTTTGTGTTCCTAATGATTTACTGAAATCAGTAAGCTTTAGTGTAAAATCAAGTCCACTACTGTTGTAATTCCCTTGCCTTTAAGAAAATACCAGAAGGACTAACATGGTTTAAGCATTGTTATTACAGAAACTGAAAAGTGCAATTCTTATAAGCTCTGCTAGTGAGGCTTTAGGTATTTGTTTAAAGGCTGAATCAGCATTTATAATGATTGGTCTTAGTGACTGACAAAGGAATATGAAAATTAGCCCTATTAACCATAATAGGACCCAAATTACCTTAATTATTAAGAATTACAGTTCTTAATACATATATATGTCTCCAATCAAAATCTATTTCAGTCTGGAAAAGACATACATGAGCTATATCATGGTCATTATTTTCTACAGTAACTTCACTGTTTCTCTTGCACCAAATTGGTTGGAAAAACTGAGCAAAGTCCCAACAAACAAAAGACCCACATAAAATAACAGATTTGTCACGAATGATCATTTAAAATTGTGCTTGAAAATGACAGTTCAGATAATTCTTTCTAATATATTTACAACAGGTTTCTTCTAACTGTGAATAAAAAATTAAGGTGTTCAGGTGTCTACTTGTTGCATAAAATAGACCTAATTTTAGAGCTAGATGTCTTAGAATTTGAGGTTACTCCGTAGAAGTTAACTTCTCATAGTTTCAAAAATAATTTTTGTCATCAGTCTAAATAATATTTACAAAAGAGAGTTTCGTTCACAACATGAAGAAATAAAATATGAAAAAAAAATACTTCACAGTGAAAAAAACCCATAAAAACCTGTTTCTCTGTCTGGTCCACTGACGATATGTTCTCTTTGCTTATGATTTAATTTTATTTTTTTTTCCTCCTATGAACTCCTATAAAGAAATTACAAAACCATATCTGATTCTTTCTTGAGAAAGAAAATAAAAAAAAAAGAGGAAGAAGTCCACAGTTTGGAGAAACCTCTTTAAAAAAGAGAGAAATCTCTCACTAGAGAAATGGACTCTATGATGATTAAGGATAACAAGTGCGCACTAAGAAAGAAGAAATGCAAGTTTCTCAAGCATGTTAACTCCCAAGTCTGGAGACCTTGCTCACTGTGCTAAGTGGTGGTTCATGGTCAGTCAGCCAAATGATAAATGGCAATGGAGAAAATGTATGCTTTAAATAAACAGGAATCAGGCATAACTACAGGAAGCAGGAAACTACTGTGTGGTGTTTTCTCTCAATGAGAAAGACTCAGCAAGTCTTTATGGCTTACCATATTAGTGTCATCAATCAAATGATAAGAAAAACCCTTGTGCCCATTCTCATAAAAAAGAGAGGAATTCTTTACAAAACAAACACCTGCATTAAGATTTGACTACACTAGTAGGATGACAATCACTTTCAAACAGTTTGTTTTTTTTTTGCAGGAGTTACAGATTTTATTTTTTTAATTTTTTTTTTAAGAAGAGGAAGGGAGAAAAGATTGCCTTTTTTGTGTGAGAAATGAAATTATTTAATTTTTTCACTTCTATCATTTCCTTTGGATGTCATTTTCAAGACATCTCAAACCAGCCAGGGAGCAGCCGTGAAAAAATAAAATGCATAAATGGATAGCAGAATATGTGCATCTAGAAACATTTTAAAGTTAAAGTCCATCAATTATTTATATGAAGTAGCTCTTAATTGACTGCAAACCAAGAGTTTTGCATAACATAGTTTAATCATGGAAATTATATTTAATAAACTCAGAGACAAAACCAGAAGAAATTACTTTTACTATAATATTAAAAAGATACCTACTTTTTAGTCTACTTACTGTTGCAACTTATATCTGCCCCTCCTATTGGAACATAGCCTTTCTCTTTAAATGGCTCCCTGAAATTCAGTACTTAGCTTCATAACAAACAGTAGATAAGAAAAAAAAAAGAAATTTTCCTTTGCATTGAAGATGAACCAGCAATACACTGTGAGGCACTGAACTAGAAATACAAATGATGGACTGACTCAATATTTTAAAAGTAACTTACACCCATAAAGGCACCAAAGAAACAGATGTTTGTCCACTTCAGCTGAGAAAAATGTCCAGTAAAAATGCAATATATTTTGAGTATATGTTGGTCTTTTTGAAGAGAAGCAGTTCAATAATCTCTGAGAAGGTTTTTGAAGGAAAAGATTGAAAGATGACAGCCTAAAGAGATGATCTTACAGAATTCATGGATAGGAATATTGCTCTCCGTAAGGAAACCTAAATTAATTTTGACCAGCTCACATAAAAGAATTATAAGATCTGATCTTATACTGTTCAGTGTAATACTTTAGTTTGACATAACACTGACTATGTCTGAGTTAGGACTGGTACTATCACTTCTAAATGAAAATAGTAACAGAGGTATCATTTTTTAAAAATGTTTCTCCACTTACATTTCCAAACATTTGGTTGTCTGCCAGTTACTTTTAATACATTCAGGCTAGTCTGCATCTGTAATGCTGATCTTTAGTGATATCAGTTACATTTCTCTGTAATGGTTGACACATTTATCATATGCTGAAACAGGAAAATTATTACTTGTTTGTGAATGCTAATAGAGTCTCTGCTAATAGTTGTGTAAATCTTGATTCATTTCAAAGCAACGGAATAAAACAATTATCTACTGCTCCTGACCTTGGAAGACGTAAAAACTAATTCCACCGGTATGAGCTTCTTTGGTGCACTAGAGCCTAGATATCAAAATAAGGCTAGAGAGGGAATTATGTGTAAACCATTGGCATGAGTTAAGGACAGAGAGCTGCTGAGTGACTGAAAAATGAAACTAAATGGAGTTGATATATTAATGTTACAAAAAGTAATCAGATATAATAATAAAGAGAACAATTATATATATAACTGAAAAGTTGCTAAAGCTGTCAATAGGTAAAAGGAACCTCCCCACACATACATATCCATATATAACACACACAAATATATATATCAAAATACATTTTCTATAGCAACTGAACTATAGGTTAGTTACAGAACCTTTATACAGGTTTCCCAGTATAAGGAAGTATGACCATACAAGACAAACCTACAAAACTCCTCAAATATAAAAGAATTCTATTTCAATATCATATGTATAGCACAAATTACTGTTATTGGCAAATTAATAGGAGTGTTCAACATAAAAGTGATGGAGGTTTTCCAAACCACACACAGATGTGCCAGTTAACTGTACTTGGATAGGGTGAATTAATTTGAATATATACTAGTTCTTCCCAATGTATGTGACTTACACGACTGTTTAGTCTTTAATCTCTGTGGAGACTTTCCTTAAAGTCTGCGGAAAAAACCTTTACTGAATTATCTACTTTTCATTGAGACTTATTGATGTTCCCTTGGTAGTCTCAGCTGCAGATGTCAAATGGAATCCTACATTTCCTGGCATGACATCCAGATGATTAGGGAGGAAAAGGCAGAATAAATGATTCTCTGTGCAAACAAGGATGAGGTAAGGAAGTGCAAGAAAGAGTTCCAGCTCTTAAAGCTCTCATGTGCCATTTTCCTCCCACAGATGAACATGAAGAAAATAGCTGGATCCATTCTATGATCTCAAAAACCCAGAACACACAGATCTAGACTGAGCTGCAAGCCATCC
This sequence comes from Sterrhoptilus dennistouni, assembly GCA_013397095.1. Taxonomy (NCBI): domain Eukaryota; kingdom Metazoa; phylum Chordata; class Aves; order Passeriformes; family Zosteropidae; genus Sterrhoptilus; species Sterrhoptilus dennistouni. Next base: position 1,328,491 of record VWZU01017021.1, on the reverse strand, counting down.
TCTGTTCTTCCTTTGTTTTAATTCTACAAAGTCAGTGTTGAACAGAAACATGATGATTTGTTGTCTCTCTTGTAACTCTATTTCTGCATTCTCAGACTTGGAGAGGAAGAAGGAGATGGGATCTCCTGTATTTCATGTTTGAGAAAAGGAAATATTTATTGAATGTATGAAAAGACAATAAGAATATATTTGGAGGCAGAAGATGAGACAGTTATTAACACTAGAAGCTCGGCATGAGGAAGTGATGTTAAACTGCACAGAAAAAAAAAAAAAAAAAGCTTACATACATATTTCCCTACAAATGGGCATAATTCCATCTAAAATGTGAGATTTAGGAATTTTCCTGGAGCTGAAAGAGAACTGAACTCTCCTAATTAACACATTTCCTGCTTTCTTCTAAAATCAGCAGAGCTTATTACACTACATAAACTATCATTCTCCTCCTGGCTTCAAACCTCTCCCTCCCTTTGTTCTTCTCACTTTCTGCAGCTCACCTCCCTCTCTCCTGGCCTGAATCATCATGCGTACATGTAAAGCTCTTTCAGGATCCGAAACAAGATAACAGTAGAGGGAAAACAGTTAAAAGAGTATATTTTTTTATTGCTAGTTATATCATGTTATTTTACATTATATTATTAATTAGAGAGTATATTATTTGCATTTAAAAATTACTAGTGTGTACATCAGCTATTACAGAAACCTGAAAGAAGCATCAAGCCATACAACTTTCTTTTCTCCATATTGATTTGTTTTGATTTTACTCAACTGAAATTCAAACATCTAATATTATCATTTATTTAAACAGGTAACATAGATTTATTTATCCTTATGGATAAAAAAATATATCTAATAATTTTAACTCCTTTAATACTCTTCAGATTTATTATTTTATATCTGACATGTTGAATTTATCTCATTTTGCCTAACCTACCTAAAAAGTAGATTTTTTTTTGCGCCTTATTCAATATTTTTGCTGAGTGGAAGGAAATATAATTTTTAAAAATTAACAAGAAAAAAGGCCTCTGTTCCTGTGTGTTCTGGTTTCAGCCAGGACAGAGTTACATTTTGCAGTAACTGGGAGGGGGCATGGCCAGGACAGGAGGTTTTTCTTTACCACCTCTTGTCATGGTCAGGGGATGGGGGAAGGAAGGCTCTTTGCCGAGAAGGGGTTCCTTCAGGCCCAGCAAGCCTGGCAGAGAGAGCCATCTGGTATTGTCTATTATCATCTGGCTTTTTTTCCATGTGAATTGTTTCTTTTCCTATGCCCTCTGTCATTAGTACTGTTTCTGTTACTGATCTTATTCTTATCTCATCGCTGTTTACAGTAAATTGTTCTTATCTCCAACCATGATCTTTTGAGCCTCCAGTTCTTATCTCCAGTCACTCACAAGAGGTAAGGGGTAGCAAGTGGCAGTAGGTTTTAGTGGGAGCACTAAATTGGACTAAATCTCCCAAATCACAACACTGTGAAATTTGCTTGATTTACTATTTTTTTTTAAAATTTTTGAAAGAATGTAATTCTTAATGTCTTGCATGAAAAATATACCTCTCATATGTTGCCAGTGTCATTTCTAAACTAGGGAAAGAGGGTTGAAGTGATAATACAGTTGAAGTAGAACAGTCTGACAAAAAAAATATAGATGACCCTAGGCAGTAATTATATTTTATTTAATAGACTGAGAGTGAGTTAACACACCTGGAGCACTGACTAGAGTGAGAATTAGAAAATTAATTTAAATAAAAGCTGCACGGAGAAAGCCTACGGATAAATTAGGCAATATATTGTTTGATATACAAGAACACGTGTTTCAAAACATCCTACTGAAATGCTTTAATGAAAGTATGAAGACATTTTCCTATATTATGTCAGTCCTACATATAATCTTTCTTAAAAACTAAAGTAGATCTTTGGTCATTAGTAACGCTTTTTAATTCGGTATTTTTGTGATATATAACACAACACATTTTTAATCTATGATAGTGCCTAACAGATCCATCTGTGGCTAATGTTATAAACCTAAATAAAAGCAGAAGAATGAGAGAATTGTTTCACATCTACTTTGCACAGGCTGTGTTTTCTGAGATTATTTTACCAAGGCAGTAGTCAAAGCTGCAGACTTAGCTGCTAAATTGAAATTAACTGTTTTGTACAGTTTAAAATTCGGGCTTCAAATCTACTCTGAGGGTAATAGCAAGGGAGACAAAACTGTGTGTTCACTTCTCTGAAAGTCCACCAGTTAGCAATACTGTAGTGAGAAAAAAAATATTGAAAATATAATTAATGGTATTATTTTTTTCTAAATAAAAGACAGTTCTTTCCTGTTATGATATGCAAGTACTCAGGATTCTCTGAAAAGTACAAGACAATTACATGGAATGCTTTTTGCTTAGGCCCAGTAATTGTAACCTAAAGAGGTTTTGTTCTTTAGTCTCTTACAAAATAGTGTGTGAACAGGAAAAGAATCCAAAACTGTTCAGCTAACAACTACTGACATTTAGTTTAAGCTGAAAAAGCTCAGATAATAACATTCTGAGACCAGTTGTGCACATTGCATGATCCATCACTTCAGTGGTCCATTTTATTGAGAAACATGAATGGAAGAGGTTAGACAAGGCAGAGAGTAAGTAGAAGGTCATTGCCCTGCTACTACAGAAGTGTTCCGAAATGTGAAGAGCTTGGTAATCTTGAACACGGGCAGCAGGATTTCCAATCCTGCTTCATTGTGTTCTTACACAATTGCTTATATGGTTTGAGAAAAGAAATCTGAATCATGTTTTCATCTGACTGTCTAAGCAAGATTTTCTGGAAAGAAAGAAACTGATAAAAGTAAAACATCCAAATTTTATTGCTAATTTTTTCTCTTAGAGTCTCTGTACTGAATAAGAAAGGAAATGCCTGCAACTTTTTGTTGTTTTCCTGTAGATCTTCACAGTTGCCTGTATATAACAAAAGGGATATCCAAAGAGAAAACAGATCTAGAAAAATTGTTTTTGTTGATGACCTTGTGATGGTAATAACAAAATAATTCATAAAACTATTATCTATAAAGACACAAACTACATGAAGTTTAAATTAATCGTATTTTTCAAACCCCTTCATTATGGTTCTGGGAAGAACTGACTTTTTAATGTAAGAAAACTATTAAAAAAACATAGCAAGTGAACATGAAATTGGCTAATGGGTTATTTAAATAGTGTGCCCAAATTTGAAGGCTGGTCTTCCCTTGCTAAATTTGTTTTTAAGTCTCTCTAAAGCTTATGGAGAGACCACAGAGAGACTAATCTCTTAAGTAATATACATACTAGAAGGAATAAACAATTGAAACTCTGGAACAATAGTAATAATAAGAAGAATACAATAATAAAATAGTATTAAGCCCAAATAAAAAAAGAACTTCATTAGGATAGGAGGTTTAATTCAAACCATACTATTAATTATGTAATACGGGTTCTAGATTTAACGGCAAAGTCACTTTGAAAAAACTCTGTTTCTTCCATCACCTCTCAGCTAATTTAGAGCTACTAATTAAAAGTAAAACAGCTTTCTGCATATAATAATTATATTTTATCATCTTACTAGTAAATGTTAATTTTTAGATCAGATGATTAATCACTTCATTCATCTGAAACAAATTATCACTTCATTTTACTGAATCATATGGATGAAATTAATATTTGAGTAATTATTTTTCTTTTCATTAGTAGGCAAATCCTAAAGAACTCCCAGTGGAACAAAAATAAAATAAAATAAAAAAAAATTAAAAAAAAACCCACAAAAAAATCACAAAAAACCCCACTAAAATAATTCTTCTTGTCAAAATAAGCAAAAATTATATAAAGAAAACCTGTGAAAGGAAAAAGTGAAAATATCCCAACCATTTGATAGCAGTAAATATGAGAAACAGGACTTCATCAATATGATCCTTATAGTAAATAGAATCACTTATCAGTTGCCCATCTGGCAACAGATGTGTTGCCAGTCTGCCTGAGTCTGTAACTGAAATGTGAAATCAAAACATAAGGGGGTTTTTAGGACCTAATTGAGAAACTTTTTTTATTTTTGGAGAAAGCAGATCTTGCATAACAATCAGCTGGTCATTTCAGGATCCACAGTCCTTTATAGAAAATGGGAATGGGAGAAAAAAGGATGAGAACAGGAGGAACAGATGGCTTGGAGAAATAAGTTTGACTTGGCAATTCAATAATGAGAAACCTTACAAAACACAGACTTTTTAGAAGCCTATTTATGATTGTCTATTATAACTTCTAAACAGTCCAAGAGGGTGTTTACCATTACATGTATTTTAAAATGACAGGTCTCTCCAGATCTCAAGTATTAAAGCACAAAGCAGAGTATTCCATCCAATGTTACATTTAACACGTATACTGTTAGAGTGGAATTTGAGGTGTCATAGTCACAACAAGAGAACCACATGGCTCTGACATCATCCCAAACATTTCCAAAACCTGGACAGATGTAGTACAGGTGCTTTATCAGAGCAGTGCTCTTGTACAGGTCTCACCCCATGTCAATAACAAGGTTTGTTTTTGTCTCTTTCTTCTCACGCAACTCTATATAATCAGTTAGAGCTGGGCAAGTGTCAATAGCTGAGGTTGGTTTCAGGGACGTTTTACCCTTTCACAAAATATAGGCATACGTATATGAATAGTTATATGTATCATACATATATATACTCACACTACTTTTCCTACTCTTCCCACTCCTTGTTTTGCTATACCATCAAATTATATGGTGCTCCTCCAGTTTCCTGCCTTACTGCCATACCCTAGGTGCCACCTCTCAGAAACAATAAGACTGTCATCCTTCAATTGTTTCCATGATGGCCTCCAAAATTCAGAAATTCAACATCTTCACTAAGTAACAACTCAAAGCTATTTCCTCTCACCAAATAGCCATATTTTGACAGTCTTTTAATGACTTCCCAAAATACAATTCAAGTTCTAAACTCTTATAAACAGATGAGGGTGCGTGAATTGCAGTTCCAGTTGGACTTTTCTGATATTATCTGTTCTTGTTGGTTTGGTCCTGTTTCCCCCTATACCCCTACTTATGGTTGTACCTGAAGTTGTTTACCAGTTTTCAGTTATCTGTCAATCATTGATTACATAACCCCCGGCTCCGTCCATCATCTCAAGCCTCTCCCCTCTTTCCCGAAAGTTCTCCACTTGGCAGTGGGTGATTGGACGGGGCCATGAGCCTTCCCCCTCCCTCCGTTGTGATTGGTTATTGTTGATGTAATGGTTTGTAGAGCCACGCCTTGTTGTCACCCCATTGGTTAATGTTTTGCCCACCCTTACTGTACCACCCCCAGTTAAAAGTTCATGCCAGCTGAGGTTCGGGGTCTCTTTGGGACCTTCGACTCAGGGAATAAAGCCCTCTGTGTTCGACCCCCAAAGAGTCCCTTCTCGTCCTTCTCTGCTTGTTCGCTTTGGTGCTGCTTGTCCGGCTGCAAGAACCCCAGGTTGCGGGAGGTGCAGGGCTGACAGAAACCGGCAACGGTGGGAGAGCCAGTCGCCCCGGAGGAGCCCAAACAGGGAACACCCCGCAAACAGATGGAATTATTTTTGCCCCAAAATATGTGTAACTATCAACTTCCAACTTTGTTTTTCCCCTTAAGAGAATTTATTCACATTTTCCTGAAATTTACTCATATCAGAGCAGATGCAATTCCTCTCTATCTAAAATTAAAAAAAATTCTTGTAAATCACTATAAATAAACAACTGGATACAAACAGCAAATGGCTAACATCCCCCTCCCCTTTTTTTCAGTAAAATAGATTGTTCTGCGGTTCTGTTTTTAAGCGTGTGGAATAATCAGCCAGTTCTCCAGTCAGGAAAAACACAAAGTAAAATATAGTGGAGATTGCAAAGACCTTTTTATTTGTTTTCTAAACAAAGGAAATTAAATAGAAATAACTGAGAGAAATCCAAAATCTTTGAAGTTTGTGTATACAGTGGTGAATACAATGATTTGAGTCAATACAGATTATCTTACTTGAGAGAGAGTTGGCTTATACGCAAAGGAATACCACGACGAGGAAAAGTGAGAAATGTGGAATACAAGTATGTAAACAGGGCCTAACAGTGAACAATTTAATAAGCAGAAGACGTTTTGTAAAAGAAATTTTTACAGTTCCTTGATCCTATTCTGATCTTAATGAGCTCCTTCCCTGAAATATATCAGAATGTTTCAGGATGGAAATCTGGCCATGGTCACCCTAACTTTTCATCGTATTCCTATCCAGGTCTCTATGTCTCTTATTGCCAACAAGTGAAACACATATCAGGGAGTAGGCATTTCTGCAGTTGTTCTGTTAGGATCATTTTCCTATTGATTTTTGGAGATACAAAATAGAAAAATGTGGTGGAGGTGGAGAAATATAGCTAAAACCCCCAAACTACTAAAACTAACAAAACACAAACCCCAAGAGAAAGAAAAGCTTGGTCCACACAACTAGTCAGGCTTGAAGACTGAGAAAGCAGCTTTTTTACTCATGCAGAGACTAACAGTGAAAATGACAACTCTATTATTAATACAACTTTATGATAAGATGACCTAACAAATGGAGATGCAACATTTTGCTATCCTCCTTCCAAAGTACTGCAATCTTGTACTAAGAAATAAAACCTAATAGAAAAGATAATTGTTCAGAAAATATGCCACCATTCAGTCTCTTCCCTGGGACAGTAACACGTGTTGAAAAGCTTGTAAGTGATGATTGTAATGTAGTCTTTTTTCCAATATTTGGACTAACCAGAAACCCAGACTAATTTCAGCTATTTTAATAACAGCCTTTTCTGTGAATAAGATTTGATGACTAAATATTTGGAGCAGCTGGAGTCACACTGCTTAGAAAATAAAAAAAAATTTAAAAAAAAATAAAAAGAAAATGTCTTTAGAAATCTTTCATCAATTCAATCATATTACAGTCAAATTAATTTACTTATTGGGGAACTGTGAATTTCTTTGAAGACCACAGATGTGGTCCTATCATTCAGCTTTGGGTTTAAGGCATTAAAAAGACAGCTCTAGTACCATATGTTTATAGTCTAACTCAATAGCTTAAGCTATTTTGTAGTCTATATTTAATTGGTCATTATTATATTCAAACACATCATTAATATTTGAGCCAAAACTAATCACTTTTATTGAAAAAAATCTAAAAACAGCACTGAAAAATTGACTTCAAATCACATGAAGCAACTAAATTCTTTAAATTTCATTTCAAAAATATACTGAATAGTTTGAGGTCCTTTAAATGTCACCCTACAGTGACTTTTTTATTGGCATCTGCTCACTTGGCAAGCATGTTAAGTAAGCACTGAACCAATGAATGAAATACTCCCCAGCTGTGAATTTGAGTACATAAAACCGTCTAGTTCTTCCTCTCAGAACCTCAGAGATTCATAGCTAAGTGGAAAGTGATGTGAAATGACCTTCTGGTACTTCTGTGATTTACATCGCTAGCATCTCAATAACACAAACTTCTCCTTGAATTAGAAAAGCAAACCAGAAGTTTATAGTTACACAACTAATGCTCACCTCTATTCTTAAAAAAAAAAAAAAATCTTAGACTGCAAGCTCCACATATTCTATGGAAAGCCTGTGGCACAGTAATCCACGTATACTTGAAATTATGATTTAAAAAGTATTCACTATCTACCAAGTATGTTTGAAATACAATATTTTGCTACTGGGCTTTTCCTATTTAAATAAAAGTAGTTAGCATTATTGCTCTGTGTTTGAAATACAATGAAAAATAAAAATATTTGGCACAACCTTGTAAAAAGTAGCAAAATATTCTTAAAAGGAATAAATTCTTACATTAAAGAATAAATAATTTCATAGTATGTATATATAACCTAAATTCTTGCACTATAACTATTTTTATACTAAATTCTAAAAAATTTATATTTTAAATAGCACTTTTAGGTACATATATTATGTATTCTGGAGAAGAGAATACTTAGTGCTCACTAAAGTCCCTCCCAAAACCACAACAAAAATTATTTCCAGTATATAAGCAATCCTGACTTTCAATTTAATTTTTCAGGTGGAAACATAAATCCATTAGGTATTCATTCTGAAGACAGGCTATAGGTCATGGTTTCCTGTACCTGTATAAAAACTAACATAATGCAGTATATCACCTGAAATTCTTCTTGTGTCCAACAACACTCTAAGAAGGAGAGATATTATTGTCAAATACGCACTTAATAATAAGACACACATTTTGTTCACCTCTCCCGAATCACAAAAAATATCTTGAATTTGAATCATCCAATCTCAAGCTACTAAATGGTTGCTCACTGAAACATATCTGAAATTGCCAGCTTTACCATATATGTATAAGATAAAATCATGAAGTTGCATGTGTACAATGTGATTGCAGGATGGATGGAGATCACATATGCTGCAATGTTCTCTAATTCATTTAATCCATGGTAGCTGCCAGAAGTAATATGATAATGTAAGGCTGTACTGTTTATTTTACATTAGAAATAAATTATGTTCTTTTAAAAGTTGCAGATAAATGTTTTAGATGAGATTAATCATACCATGGGAATATCTATCTTTGTCGATTAGAGCAAGGATCTGAATATCTTAGATTAGATATCTATTTAATCAGGTGTATAACCAAAACAAGAGGAAATATATTCCAGCATAGAATTACATGTATACACACTTCTTTGCTTTGCATGCCAGCCTAAAATTTATGTGCACATAAACCTGCAGTGTTTAAGGGTAACACTTCGAGACTAGGTACATTCACAGATTTAGATCATCCCTGCTTGGATTATACAGATTAAAACACAAATCCTGTCATTAAAACACAAATCCTGTCACTGTATCTTTAGAGTCCAGAATTTACATTTATGGATGAAAATTATTTTTTTAAAATTAAGATTTCATGTTCATTTAGTATGTAGAAGATAGACTTCTAAGCTTTTTATTTCTGGCTCAACACCAATACATTCTTTTCTTGCTAAATTGAACAGAATACAATGAGTCAGATTCCACCCATTTTCATTGTATTCATTATATAGCTATAAAATCTCCGTACTTTAAGGAAGAAATGAACCATGCCTTTGCACGGTTCATTTTATGCATTGTAAATTTCAGAAAAATTTTTGATTTATCAGATTTAATCAAAATAATAATGGGAAATAAATTCATACTCAGTCATTCAATGCAGATTGAATGAACATTGAGAATATTCAATTTCTATTTTGGTAGGAGGTGCATTAATTTGTTTCAAGCACAATGCACAAAACCTACATATTTGTCCGGCTCTAAGCAACCTGACTCCATGCTTAATAATTTTCAGTGCTCTTCATTAACTCTCAAAATTAAATTTAAAAAATAGTGAAATGAAAAGACATACACCTATCATCTTAAGTCCACTCAGAGAATTTTCAAATTAAAACAATACTCTGGCAATGAAGTAAATTAACAGAAAGCAGCTTTTACACCAATATTGTGAATGTTTCCATACTGAAACAACCATTTTCATTCATTCATTAAAAGAATTACTTCAGCAATTGTAATTAAATATTACATATAAATATTGTCTTTATTAAGCTTTTATCTCTGGGATTAAAATTACTTCTGTGTCTGCCTGATATCCTTTGCACAATGATCTCTCATTTCTGGCCAGAATTTTAAAGTATTTCATAGATGAAACTCCTGCTTATATAATTTTGAATGAAGCTCAATTAGCTGACTGGAGAAAATTGAAGAAAAGGACTACCATAAACTTTTTAATGCTGAGCTCTTGAAGTTCAGTTTCAATAATTCACTAAGGATCATTCTAATGTTTTCAGATAGTAGGACAAGAACCCTTGAAAGTATTGCAGTAACAGAATGGTGTTAAGAGAAATGACAACATAGCCACAGAATTAAAAGAATGCCAAGAAAAAAATGATGAGGTGTGAATTCTCTATCAACTATTGGTATTACTTATACAGCAGGTACTTCTTCCTATTGTTAACAATAAATATTTGTATGTACATCCTCAGTATTCCATGATGTTCATTCTATCCTTTAGAAAACTGAGGAAACAAACCAGAAAACTTAATTACTCAACTAAACTGGATTTCATTAAATTTCTGGATCAAGTGATACATGATTTTAAAATAATTTTAGTTTTTATATGAAGTTCCCTGTGATAGTTTTTTACATTTTTATTAAAAAAAAAATTATGAAAAATACAAAAAAAAAAAAAAGAAGTTTTTTTTTATAGTTTTATGGTTACATTAAAAAACAAAACAAAACAAAAATAAATAAATATTCCCTTTTCTTGGAATTCATTTTGAATTGAAGTCATTCTCTTTTTGGGAAGAAAAGGTGAGCTGACTTGTTTTTTTTTATAAAACACAGGGTACAAGCTGGATCACTGTCTCTTTCTTCTGAAATTAGTGTCTTGGACCTTTACACAGTTGGACACTCAAGTATCTGGAGCAGTGTTTGTGGTTTTGCTCCATCTTATTGACAAGTAAACATTGTTTGAACAGTGCAGCCTCACAGACTTTGCAGTGGTTGCTTGTATAAAACAAGGGTAGGAGTAGAATCAGATTCCTGCCTATGGGAGCATTTTGATATTTTAGATCATATTCTTCCACTTCTATCTCTCCTTCAGTGAAGTATTGCTTAATTCAGTAATTTTTTGATTATGTTTAAAAACATTGACTTTAACTATTCAGACAGACATTTCCATCCATTTTAACTTAAGATGGAGGGTTATATCCTCCACATTTTTAAAATTTCAGTCCACATACATCTGCCACATTTCTTAAATTATATTAAGGTGTACAAAGGAATGATGATGGATTCAAGTTACTAAAGCAAATGTTTTACTCTAATTCAGTTGAGTATTATCAAAAAATAAATTTGGGTTCTCATTCCCTCTTCATGTCAGGTTGTCATTTGGTACATTCTTCTCCTTATGATCTGTCCTTGCCTTTTTCTTTCCAAATGTAAACTGAGTTTGTAATCAAATGAAACAGTACTGAAATAACTTTACTGTGACATGACTGTTAAGGTGTCTAACAATTGTAGATGCAGTGATCTGTCTAACAGAAAACACATATTGACACCATTGTTTTCTCAGTATGTATTTTCACTGGCAGAATAAAATCTGTAGGTTTACCTTCCAGTAATTGGTAAAAAAATTGTTTTTTCAAGGATAATAATAACAACAATAATCCCAAAGTTCAGCTGTTTGGTTCTACTTCTTTCTTTTCTATGTTGCTGCTTGGGTCTAGCTCCTAGAAATTCAGGACAAGACATAATCAAAAGCTGAAAGTGGCATCAATGTGCCTGTGAATATAATCCAGTTATTCAGGAATTGAAGAGAATAGTGGAATTAAATTTACCTGTTTAAATGAGCAAACTGAATCTACCTTCATTGCCATAATTCTAAGAAATCTTGTCCCAAAATATCATTCTTATCAATAAAATTATTTTGATTTTTTAAATATTGTATTTTCCCATAGATGTAAAGCAAATGTTTCCATGGAAACTAGACATTTTCCCAGCTAATGATTTAGCTTCTAGTTAGGAAAAGATAGTTCTGATTTAAATTTTATAATTTTTGATGGCAACTGAGAAAATATTATTTTCTGATAGCATAGCTCAAAGCCACACTTATATACTTTACCATACATGTTCAATCTATCTTTTTCACCTAACAAAAAGCCATTTGCTGAGGCCAGCTGATATAAAATTTATTTTAGTGTTAAAAATATTAATTTAAAAGAAGTATAGATTACACCATTATACAGAGTAGAGCATACAAATTAGGTCATGTCCATCAGGGAAAAAAAATCTCAAAACATCTGCATTTTAATTGTAACCAAAGCTGTATTCAGGATTGAACAATTAACCATCATTACACCACTTTAAAATATCAGTGGCAGAGTGTCAAAGAAGCTGAGTCTTCCATGTTTACAAAAGATTTTGCTGGTGGCACACTGTGGGCTTTTGTGAATCATTTATCTTGTAGCTTAAACCTGTCATGGTATGAAATATTGCAACTGTGATTCTGCATGACAGAATAATGAAACACTGGGAAAAAGTCCACATTGAAATGACTTTTCCACAGATTTTTGACTTTAGAACCTGAGAAGCTGCAGATGAAATAGGTTTTCTTTTCAGTCCATCAAAAACTAATCCAGGCCAATGAGTTGGCCTTCTACACACTGAATATGTTATTACGTTATTTTGAGTTTTGTCTATATTGACCAGGTTTTCACTTTTTTTCCCTCTAACTGTTCTTTGTTGTAAGTTCTCATACACTGTATTAGATGCCAAAAACAGTTCTTGAAGTTTCCATCAGAAAATATTTGATTGCTGTATTTCCATTGAAAGTTGGAGCCATAGAGAAGATAACAGATTTGTTGCTGTTTCATTAGGAAAATTAAGTTATCTTACATCAGCAGCTTTGCTAGAGTGTCCCTTCATTCTCAAAAAGGTTATTTTGACTCTTTCTTGTTATGAATAATCCCTGTTAAACCTACATAATGTGATGCATACTACCAAGTGAAATGAACATGAAATCTGGTGTCTTTTTCCACAGAGGCCAGGTTTTTTTGTGACCATCTTGTCAGTGAGTGATCCCAACATACCAAGAATTGCAAGTGAAGACTCTTAATGCAATACCTTCTATCATGACCCAAAACAACAATGTTACAGGAACAAAGTTCCTACTTGCTAAAATTGATCTGAAAGATGTCAGGATTGCAATTTTATGACTATTCTTCTCTGAAACTGCACTTAAATATATTTTGATGAGTGAGAGGTAGAAGCTATTAGATAAAACACATTCATTACTCATACTGTAATATTTCAGACTGAGTAATTACATTGAATGTAAAAAAACTTCAGTTAAATCAATTGCCAAAATTACTTTGCCTTTCTTAATGGTTTTTACTGGAATAATTTCAGTAATGGTAGATAACAGAAAGACCCCCGGTCAGGAAAAAAAAAAAACTATATTAATAACTTACAAAAAAATTGTACAGAAGTATACATTTCAAAGATGCAGATTTTAAAATGTGAGCTTCTGGCTGTGAGAAATTCTGCTTCCTATTATTGTATGAGTATCACTGAAAAAAAGCAGTTAAAATGAAAATATCTGCTTTGGCACTTGTTTCAATGTGCCATGTCATCCTCATTTTGAGTGGTTATTACCAGATATGTTTTTTTGTCTTTCTCTTTCAACACACTTTTGTTTTCTGCATGCACAAAAGTGGAACAAATATGATCCATTATGTATTCTACAGGTACCTGAACTGTCAAAATACACTATTTAAATACAAATAAAAAAAGTAAAGGTAGGACAAGGTAGGACAGACAAAAAGTTTAGATATTCTATCATATTTATATTCCACGGTATGTCACTGAATCTTTGTATGCTAAGGTTAAGCATATCTAAACCTGTTTTTTTGCACCAGCATTTTTTTGTCTAATCACTGTGAAACTGTCAAACAGAATTCCTTAATACTGTTACTATCATGCTTAGTGTGTAAGAAAACCAGTATTTCTCAAATTATTCCAAATAACTATGCAGAGTAGGCAGATTTTTCTCCATTTCCATGCGTTGTTTTGGGAAATTTGGCTTTATTTCTGGAAACCACAAAACTACATTTCAACCCAGAATGTCAAAAATATGAAGTACAAAGAATAAACATTTTGAATCTTTTATGGTAGTAATTTTGAGGCTTTACATGTTGACATCTGTTTCATAAACTAAGAACTATCATGATACTGATATTAAATCAGTAACTTCAGATTTGATGAAAATGGGAGGATATAAACTGTACAGTTTATCTAAAAACAATTAGCTGCGTTAAAAGCACATGCTTATAATAGCTAGAAATAAATCAAGAATTGTGCAAATGTGTTTAATTTTTTCTCAATATTTTTGTAATAAGGAGAGATCAGCATGACTTAGGAGACAATACTTTTAAAAACCTATTTATTTTGTAGTAGTCTTTGCATCTCTACACTATACACAAGAACAAGCTAATTGGATATTAAGGGAGTTTAGATATCATGATTATGACAGATGGACACACAACAGCTGAAGCACTGTCCTTAATTTGGCTAAGATGTTTGCAGAATGAAGGTTCATAAATACTCATCCCCTCCTCAGGCACCTGTTATTTGACAAAATGAAACCTGAGCTGTGTGTCAGAATGGAGTCCTTCTTATCTAAGCATAAATCTAAAGCACGGATATTTAAAGCTAAATGATACTCAATATTCGGCATACTGCTAACCAAGAAGTTAAAGTGAACAAAAATCCATCATATTTTATAGACATTTAATAATAAAGCGAGATAAAATAATAAATAAATCCAGGGAGATAAACCTTTCTTTCTATGGGACAGAAGACACCATTAAAATATTTGTCCAGTCAACAGAGAAAATGTTAGTATGGAAGTAAAGTTTTGATGGAGGTTCAGAGAATCTACAAAACCCAAGCAGACACACGCCACTGTAATTTTATTTGTCAATAAAGACTTTGCCATTGCCTCATGATGCACAGAAGCCAAAAGTTACCACTACCAAATATTTAACCAGTACAAAATATTTAAGATAAACATTGCTTCCCCTGCTTACCTGAACTTACTGTAGCTATGTTTTACTTTCTAGAGCATAGGCACATTACCTTGGGTGAAAAGAAACCTGAAGTGGCACCACAAATATATTTGCTTGGCATCACAGTAGTATTCTAAGTTACATGCTAGTTAACACAGTGAGACAAAAATACTGAGCACTAATTTCAAAAGATAAAGGCAAATATAAGTGTGATGAGAAAATAATGAACTATAAAATGATAAAAGTGTTAATAGAAGTATCAGCTTAAAACAGGTTATTAACATTAATAATTTTATGTAAAAGCAATCACACAAATCATCCAGAACATTAATAATTTTATGTAAAAGCAATCACACAAATCATCCAGAACATTAATAATTTTATGTAAAAGCAATCACACAAATCATCCAGAATTGTTGAAAGTAACCAAGCAACAAAAATATATGAATGAGACCAGACCTACTTACCAAATTCCTTAGGAACAGTGATAGAGTAAATACAGTTGTGACCAACACTATAATTCTTGGGGTAATTTGGTGATAATACAGTCCCTTCAGAACCTGTTGATCGGCTTCCACAGGGTGCTAGAAAGTGAAGATAATCAGTTTTAAAAAATGTAATATCGTTTAAAAAATCAGTTTGAATTGTGTTATGAGGCAGGGCGACACAGAGTCCCCAAGCAGGTGCATTTGTTCTATGTTGGTATATGATATTAGAGGAAATTTTATTACACTTCTACACTGGATTAAATTTTAACATCCTGTGACATACTGAGTATACGCATTTTTCTCATATATCAAATGAGAATTGATGGCACTTTGCAGTTTTCTGGATTAATTTTTTTTCTTTACAATTTATAAAGCATCTTAATAAAAACAATGATGTGTTTATATGCCGTATACTATTATTTATAGCATAAAAAACTATTATTCATTCATATGATGCTTTATACTATGATAAGAGCACAGATTATACAGCCCTTCTGCACTCTTGTAAATTCTTACTCATGTCAATACACTCATTATGCAAAATAATGTCTACAACTACTGAAATAAGAAATCCAGGATTTCTTGACTGAACATGGTGTACCACTTACTTATATCTCAATTATTTATAACTTCATATATATGAAGTTATGAGCACATACTTTTCTTTATCACAGAAGCATCATGTTTACACTAGCCCAGCCATATTACTTGGTACAATGGAAGATAGATACCAATGATTTTTACCACAATAATGTGTTTTTCTAAGGTTTATGACAAAACTCAGTATCTGGCATTATTCAAAAATGTCAAGCAAGAAACAGTTGTCTTTCTTCTTTTTTTTTTTTTTTTTCATCAGATGTACAGGTGCATCTACATGAAACATAATTCAGTGTTAGTGGTTTCCTATGTCTATTACCTGCTTGTATTACCTGCTTGTCACACAGACTTAGTAATTTAGGGCTAATTTAGATTTAACCCTAATCTGTTTTAAAGACTATGATGTCTCTTTGGAATATTTTTTCTCTTCTGGATTATAAAACATTTAAAATTAATTTAGTGTTAATAACAAATTTATTTCCTGTTAAGACATGGATTTATAAATAAAATAGTACTCAATGTTTCATTTGCTAAACACATCTGGGGTTTTGTTGTGGTATTCTCTCAAAACATTAATACCTCATGAATTATATTAAATAGGAAAAAAATGGTTTTCTTACTATCATTCCGGAAGACTTTATCTCAGTACTTATCATACTAAATACAAAATATTTATTAAGTGTAGCTACAAATCATATATTTTAACACTACTTTTAGTTAATTCACACAAAATGTTTGGTGGAGTATACCAGGAAAAGAACACATCTTTAAAACGCAGCAAGTTAAGGGCTCAGAACTTTGAGAACAGATTTATGCAATTTGCATTAGCATGGATTCCTTTCAGTGTGGTGTAACTTCAGGGTTTGACAGACCGTGTACCTGGAACAGGAGCAGCCAGCAGCTATTGCTCTGGTTTGCATACACGATTTGGAAATGATTATTTCATGCATTGGTGTGAAAGTCACAGTATTTGAAATATGCCAACAGAAGGTCTTGACTTTTGCTTGTGCACATGTGCATGCATGTGGCAGCTGTGGCACATATATTGGAGCTAAGCAAATCTGCCAGGACCCAGCTCAGGATGAGGTCTTGTTGATGCTCAGTACAGCAGATGGGCACATGCCCTGACACATGGAGCATTGACTGCCGCATGGACGTGGAATATTTTCCTCTGTGGCTGAAACAGTGATCTCAGTGCTTTCCCTCAATCCACCACCACATGAAATATTAGAAATTCATGATTTCTTGTGAAAACATATTTAGATAATAGAACTACTGGGATTTTTTCCAAGAAGCAGTAAGTATCTTGGCTGAGCCTCATTGGCAGAGACTTATTTGCCATGAGTTACTGGAAAAACACAAAGTAAAAAACCTTCACTATTTAAACGTGGCAAATATTTGTGATAAAAATAGATCTGCTTAACAGTACCAGTAAGTACTCAAGATTGTCTATTCCAGATTTTTGGTGAAACAGAAGTGAATATGAAAGAATATAAGCAACAAAAGCATTAAAATAAGAGAAATAAGACTATAAAAAAATATCGCTAACTCCATTTCCTTAGTTACTGTTTATGAGTTGAATAATTAAGCTACAATCACCAATATCACTGTCCCACTCTAGCACTCATATAATTATTACCCCTTCCTAATCAGCAGATACAAATTATGTGCAAATTTAGGGTAAAAGTACAATTCCATTTAAGTCAATGACATTGACACAAAAAGGGACACAATTTCACCCTTAATGAAACTTGAAGTATTAGTACACAAAAACAATACTTAAAATTAAAAGCTAAATACAGTCCTCAGCATATAGTGGACCTTTACTTATAAAGAAAAATGAAGATTTTTTTAATACTCTGATTCTTTTTTATTCTTACTGGCTATGCAATGTTATTTGTAAAAAAGGGTTCTTACACTAGTATGCTTAAACCAAAGCAAAATATATTTACCTATGTACAGATCTAGACAAAATACATAATGATACTTGCAGTATTATGACAGCTGGTACAAAAACAAGTCACAAAAAAAATCATTAAAAAATGCTTATAGATCTCTAAAAGTCATTAAACTAAACAATTTTTGCAAATTACAAAAAACTGTCCAGCACCTTCAAAAAATCTGAGAGCTCTCATTAATACTGAAGTATGGTTAAAATAACTTCCAAGTCTCTCAAAGGTGAAGATAATGCCATTTCTTTTTACAGCTGATAATAAAAATGTTTATATTATACTTTTTCTGAAACATCTGAACATTTTTCCATGGAAGATGGAAGATGTTTTGAAACATCTGAACATTGTTCCATCTGAACACTTAATTCCATGGAAATAACACACATCACCAATGTGGGGATCTATATGTTCACACAAGAGAAGCTGGCACATATGTATTCACCAAAAGGGAGAAGAGACACAGTATGAGTCTGAAGCAGGATTTCCAGTGAGGATCTTTAGGTACAAGGTCTTCCAACAAAGAGTTGTCTGCAGCCTTTGCTACAATGTGCTCAGTACAGACTGGAGTTAGACATGAACTATTTGTCACTCTGGCATATGCAACATATAATCAGCAGCAAGAACTTAATACCAGTGTTAAGTATTTCTTTCCTTGATTTCTTTCCTTAGTCTTCTCAGTCTGATTTTTTTCACTCGGCCCTTTCTGAGTCTACTTTTCCCCTTATTCTGTCCCTTATTTTCCAACTGCTCTGTAATGACTCTTATCTTCACAAGAATTCATATTCCTGGGTCTCAAAACAAAGTTGGTATATGGGGAAGCTGGTTCAAGATGTAAGCATCTAGTTGACCTTTAGGAGCTGAGAAAATGTAAAATTTTGTAAATCATTAGGTAGTGAATCATTTATCTCCTATAGCAGCTAGGTGGTCCTCCAAGACATTTCTGAATGTGTCAGGGAGGAGGAAGAGGTTTGCTTGATACTTTAGTAAACTTAGAGAGTTTGCTGACTGTATTTCCTTCCTTGCATTTTGGGATATGTTTAATTTAAAATGCCAACACGTTTCAAGAAGAAGAGATTTTACCTTGACCATCACTAAACAAGGCTCAGACATCAAAGATGGACATGAAACCATAGCTACATGAATTGAAAACATTAGCTTGACACAAAACACATATTTTTGCCTCCAGAAAACAGCTAGCCTCAGGTTGTTTGAATAGATGTAAAAGTTCCACTACTACCATGCCAGCAATTGACTTTCACATATGCTTAATTCAGCTAACTAGGTCTCCTTGCCTTTGTGCCATGATATATTTAGTTTGCAATGATTTATTTAGTTTCTTTCTGAATAGCAAGTCAAAGACTTAGAAGTTGTGAAAATCAACTCATCTAACTATCATGCTCTGCATTGAAAAGTCTATCTATAGAAAAAATCTAGCAAACCCATTACACCCACAAATATAATTGTGAAACAAAAAAATGCAACAAATGCTGAGGACTATTCCCCTGGGAATGTAAAACATCCTGCAGAATAAAACAACCCAACCAAACAAACAACCAGCAAAAAAAAACCCCTTCACAAAACAATTGATATTTTCTAATGTAATTCTCCAATAGTATTTAATTATTTTTTAATAATGTTTGCTTAGACTCTGAAATACTGTATTCCCTTATGTATTTATTTATGCTCTAGCTTATTCTAGTTTATTCACCAAGATGTTATGCAGTATGCTGTCCTTGTCCTGCTTTCCAGGGTCAGCAATGTAGCACTAGAGGGAGACCAAGGGACTGGACTTTGGTAAGAATGTGACAAAGATCAGTGTTGATGCACTGCTCACTATTTCCTTGAAACACTTCTAGCATTAATGGCAAAAAATTCCTGTGTGTGCTGAACCTAATGGTATATTTCATTGTAAAATAGCATCACCTGTAGCCCTTGACAAACCCTATCACAAAAACATCAGAGTATCACCCATTCTGTATGTGAATTGGCAAGAATTTTACCCACCTGGATCATTACTATTCATATTTGTTTGTCAAAGAACTACATCCTACCTCATTATGGCAGTGTATTAGTAAATAGAGAATGCAATATAAAATGCATTACCATCTTTTCTCAAATTTCAGTAGCTGTAAAAGAAACATAGTTGAAAACCACAGAGGGAAAATCACCCAACAGAACAATAGGTTCTCATCATCCATGACTACTGCTATAAAGTCAAATTTTCTGTGCCTCCAGCTAACAATACAATGTTAAAAGCCCCAGTCATGTGCTTATTACTCAAATGTTTTCCATCAGGCCTTTGTAGTTCAATCAAAAGAAAGAATGCACAAGGTTAAAGTTTAGTAAGAAAAAGGTGAATAATCAACTACCTAAGTATGAGAAGCAATTTCAAAACTCTTAATAATTTTTTTAAAAATTCAGATTTTTGCTATTAAACTTTTTTTTAATGCAGCTTTAAGTTTTTAATTCCTACTCTTGCTTTCAGATCACCTACTTTCTAGCTTCTACAGCTAAGATCTAATAAAATTTAATTGTATTTGGAGATTTAAGTGCCATATTGCACCATCCATTTTTAAGCAGCAGTTCTCAATGGAATCAATGGGGAACACTGCTTAAAAATGAATGGCACAATATGGCTTTATTTCATGCAGATAAATTTGATTACACAGCTACAAATACAATAAAAAAAATAAGAACAACTGTGCATACAGTCTGGAAAAGGAGGGAAAAAAATGCCTTGAAGAACTGGTAATGGGATACTGGCTTTTTATCTCATGGGTCGCTGTTTCAAAATCCCATCTAAGATACCTAGTATTCAATTCATCTAAATGAGTAGGTTCAAAAAACAATTACTTAGTGACATGATTTATGTCTATAAAATTTAATATATTATTGTGGTTTAACCCAAACTAAAAACTAAATACCACACAGTCCAGGGCGACCTTCTCCCTTTATTATTGCTTATTATGGCTTATGATGCCATAAGTTACGGAATGTCCTTTTGGTCACTGGGGATCAGCTGTCCCAGCTGTGTTGCCTTACAGCCTCTCGTGCCCCTCCAGGCTGTTCACTGATGGGATGGCGTGTGGTACAAGGCCTTGACTCTGTATAAACACTGCTCAGTAGCAATGAAAACCCCCTGGTATTACCAAAACCAGCAAAAAAATCTAAAACAGATCCTACTAGCTACTGTGAAGAAAAAGAACTGTATACCAGACCAAACTTCCACATATATTAAGTCATTGGATGCTCTTTTTCCTAGTCTCATGTAATAAAATATCATTCTATTTATCCTTTGTAGTCCAATTATGAGATTTTCAGTTGCAATGATTTCATGTAGTGGTTGTAAGTAAAAAGAAAACCAATACAGTGATTCATATATCACCTTTGAGATATAAAATAATTTTAATGCAAAGGACATTGTAACATATAAAAATGGTAGGTATTTATTCTAAAGTTCTAAATTACAGATATAGTCATTGTGCATATCCATCTGTAAATGTGAAGCTGATGAAGAACCTAAAACTGCTTTGACAAGACAATTAATATGTAAAAGACAACCTGATATAGAAATGTATCTTTTAGTTGCTACTTGGAAAAACAGAAATACATTAGAAATAAAAAGACACCAAAAAAAAAAAAACAGAGAGAGAGAGTGTAATATCATAATTCTGAAAAGTAGTATGAAAGAAAAAAATGTAATGAAGAATATAGAAGTGTCCATACTGTAGTCTCTTCAGTCTTCACAACAGAGTTTAACTGTGCAATTAAAACTGATGTAAAAAATGAGAGAAATTCAGGTCAATATATTTAAAAGTATTTGAATGTGGTTAGTTGACACAGAGGCCAGCAGAAGCTGGCAATTTAGAAATTTACTAAAGCAGGACCTGAATCATTAAGAGAAAATGGGGAAATGATGGCTTTATCTAAAAAACAAACAAAACCCCCAAAAGAAAACAAAACAAAACAATAACAAAAAAACCACAAAACAATCTCCCCCCCCCCGAAAAAAGAGAGAAATTCTAAGTAGCAACTTAAAAAAAAGTATTAGCGAATGTAGAAATGCAATACCAAAAGCATCTAGCAACTGTTGCAGAAAAACCTAAAGATCAAAGATTTTGAGTTTCAATGGAACATTGCTATGGAGAAAGATATATCTAAGCTAGGCTTTCATGTAGACATAGAAGGTAACATTTTTCATTTAAGAGCAGTAAAGTCTCAGTAAGAACATCACATCAAGGTTTTGCCATTTAAAATGAAAAAAAAAAAGTTCTATTTTCATAATAGCAGAAAAGTTTTGAAATACTAGAGGGAGGTTTAGTCTCCAATAGAGAAGAATGAGAACATGGGCAGTCTGGTCACTTTTTGAAGATGTGCTAGATTGAGATAAAATTAGAGAAATAATTGCCAGCAATTCTAGCATAATAAATGAATTTTAGATATTCTCATAAATACTTTTGGGAAGCTTCTGGATTTTTTGTGTGATTCCTGGAAGAAAGAGAGATATAAATGTCTGTCACAATGGGTTAAGGATATTGAAGTAGACAAGAGACAGTATTTATTATCATTGGTTATGAATCTGTTCATATTAATTAATTCTAAGATGACAAGGAAGTTTGTTCAATATTCTTGGTGTTGGCAGTGCTAAACCCACAAATGAATTGCTGTAGCATGATGAGTTATTTAATATTTTCTAGAAGACAAACTCAAAAAGATTGTGAATAAAAAGAGTAAAAAATGGGAGAATACCTAAAGACAATTCTTAAAAAGAAAAACCAAACCAAACCAAAATTAAAACAAAACAAAACAAACCAAACAAACAAACAAAAAAAACCCAAAACCAAAAACAAAACAAAACAAAACAAACAAACAAAAAAAAGAAATCCTCAAGAACCTAAACCAATTTTTGAAGTTTTCTAGAAGATGTATAATCAATAAAATATGTCTTGTAGGGAGAAAATAAAAAATACTGGAATCTGTACGGCAGATAATTAGCAGAGGAACATAATTAGATGCATTTTAAGAAGTACATTTCAAGAGGAAAGTACCTCTTTCTTATAAATAAAGAGAAGCAGCAGAAAATTTAGCAGTGCTTTTGATGTTAATGCATAAAGTTTATATAAATACATAAAATGCAATTAAAAACACTATTGAATTATTTCTATATAAATTTATTTAACAGTTCATCAACTTTTACCACCAAAGCTAAATAAGCCAAATAACTGCATATTCAGTTTCTGTTTTTTGAAATCTTTTAAACAAAGCTAGATGTTTTTCTGAAGATATAAAAAGCAGATGTTATACAGCTGATTATGAGATACACTTCTATATTCAGGGGAAATCAAACTTTAGAAAAAATATTTGCTGTCAATTTAATGATTAATTATAAATATCAATTCTCTTTCATTTTTCCTTAAGGGACTGTGGTGCACAGAGTTGTCAAAAATTCCATATAGTGCTGAAATCATTGCTTAAAATTAGTTCACTAAATTTACTCATTTTATCCAAGTGTAAGAAAAGTGTGAAATGATTTTTTTAAAAGAAACTGAGATGTGGCAGTAGGTCAAAATCCTACTTTTTTCTGGTGTTGTAGAATGGGTTCACATCTGATAGCTCTTCCATAATATTGGCTGTTCTTCAAATATCCAAAATACTATTAGTCTGCAAAATTAAGTCTTCCTTATTTATTTTTCCTGTATTTTTCTGAACAAATGCAATGAGCTGGAAATTAGATATATTTGTGTTTCTGCCTTGAGTAAATTCAAGTCCATTTTAGATGAGCAATAAAGTGAACAAGCATAAATGCAAAATCCTGGGCTCCTATTTGAATTGTCAAAGCCCTAGAGAAAATATTAAAGAAAATTTGAAGGGTCAGATTTCCAATTTTATAACCCAAAATCTAATTCTATATAATGATTTCATTTTTAAATGTCAGGGTAGAGCTACACATCATGAATTATTTATTATCAAGGCCTGTGGCATGCAAATGTCAAAATATTCCACAGCATAATCAGATACCAAATAAATAACCAAATAAGTATGGTTAATATAATAATCATTAGTAAATAAACTAGAAATAACCAGATTAAATTTATTCTTACATTACAGGAAATTTTAAATCCTCGTTTAACAGATGCATTAGTAAATTTTGAATTTAAAATAGCTAAATTGCAGACAATTATTATTCTTAATTCTTCATTTTCCTGTTAATACTACAAGAAATAGCTTCCTGAAAGAAAGCTTTCTTCAATAGAGAACAGTGGTTTAAATTAATTTCCAGTATGGTATAGTCTTCTAGACTCTTAAGTGATGTATAATGGATTAATATTTTTCTTAACTTCGGGAGGAATTGTGTGCAGCTGATGAAAAGTTCTTATGTTGCTTGCGTCTAGGACGAGGGGTGGGATCTGAGTTCTCCCTGTCTTGGTGTTCCCACGTGAGCTGAAGGACGGTGAGGCTTCTCTTCCTGTTCATGTTTCCCACTGCTCTAGTTGATAAAACCATTAAAATGCCTTGTGATATCTTTCCAGGAGTCTTTCACTGCAGAAACACCCACTTAATAGTGTTGTGTTCTCTCATTTAAGTAATGTTTTGTTTTCTTTTCCCAATAAAATGGAATTAAAGTAGCAGGCTCTGAGAATGAAGCCAGTAAATAGGAGAAAACATTTTCTAACATCTTTTGTTCTAGAAAAAAAGATCTTTGCAGTGAAACAGTCTCTGCTTACTATAAATGGAAGTGGAATAGGTCTCTGCAGTCAGCATGTGCATTAGCACAGCTTCATTCCTTTGAAAGAGCCACACCACTGTTAGAGTTCCCACAGCTGAAAAAAGTAACTAAATAAAAGTTTGAATATGTTTTTCAAGTCAAGTGTCTGCAGCAGACTTGACATGATATTTAAGGAACGTCTGAGGGAAAACGAACAATCATTTT
Source organism: Sterrhoptilus dennistouni (assembly GCA_013397095.1). Classification (NCBI taxonomy): domain Eukaryota; kingdom Metazoa; phylum Chordata; class Aves; order Passeriformes; family Zosteropidae; genus Sterrhoptilus; species Sterrhoptilus dennistouni. The sequence continues at coordinate 1,303,897 of VWZU01017021.1, read as the reverse complement.
AAAACAATTTAACTGCCAACATACTAAATGAATAAAAAAGAAGAGAAAAGAAAATTGGCAGTCATCTGGGGAAGACCATTTCAGAGTCTTTCAAGTATATTAAGATAGCAAGAGGAAAGAAGTATTATATGACAGATGTGTAGAAGTAAAAATAAATCAGAGATTAAAAAAGCTTAACACATTTTAGCTACAATAGCAGAATTGAGAGATTGATGCATCAGAGAATATGAATCAAAAAATGTGTAAGAACTTACAGATCTCTTCACAAGAAATAATCATCTCTTTCAATGAGAAACTTTCTCTCTTTTTTTTCTTTTTGAAGGTCATATAGCCTATTTATCATTTATTCATCTGCACACTCTTCATATCTAAATGATATTTCATTACTTATTTGGTTTAAGAATAATTTTTATTATGTGACGAAGAGCATGATGATGGCTTCTAAGCAGAAGAAACAAAAAATGTGAGGATGAAAGTTAAATTAGGAGCTTTCTTAACTTACGAGTTCATTTCAAACTTCACAGAACATGGAATCTACTTACTACTACAGAGCTCATAAGTTATATCAGCTCCTGAATCCTGTTTTGGTAACAGGACTTTCACCATTTAAGGGATGGGGAGGCTGTAAATTATATTGCCCATTCAAATATTGCCCATTCAAATATTGCCCATTCAAAACCCTTTTATGCACTTGTATACTATTTGCATGTCTCTAGAATGTTCTTTTTTACCCAAACAAGTTTTAAAGCACAGCAGTGAATCACAGCTGGAACAAAGAATAACCTTTTTCTTGAATCATCTGCAAACATTATTACAAAACTAGAATGAAGCTTTAGGTTTCCAAATGATGATTACTTTTTTCCCAGGTGATTTAAAATATTTTGAGTGTGTGTGTATCAGCAGTTTAAAAGGAAACTGCGGGAACAGTTAACGATTGTGATTTTAAATTTGAGATCTGACAGTTAATGATAAATTCAATGAGGTCATTGTCATCCTCTCAATCTCAGCTTTCTTTTCTATCACTGCTGTTTCAGCTTGCAACACAGACTTTTAAATTAACTTTAAAAAGACAGAAAATCCCGCTTCTCTAACTCACCAAAGAAAAATGAACTAAAGAAAATGAAAAAGAAAGAAGAAAAAAGCACTGAAGCAACACACTACCCATAATTAAAGATAAATTCAGGGGACTCCTGAAACACAGGAAAGAAAAGTAGGGTCAGAAGAAAACTATAAACAGAACATAAGTCAAAATAAGTGGTCACTGAACAGTTATGAGCACAAATATCAATTGAAAATATAAAATACAATAAAACAGAATTGACATTTAAAACATGCAGAAGACAAAGAAAGAAAAATACCCATGAAACTTTTGTGTCTGGGAAGCTTTCACATACGTCACCGGGATCTCCAGTGATCAGCAACCCAGAGAATTTTATTTACTATATTTCAAATCACCAAGCTGAAGACTGCACAATGTACAGATCTATTTCTCAGTAGTAGAAAGAAAAATTTTTAACTACGTTTCTCAAAAATTTAAGGGTTTTTTTCCTTGTAATAAGAACTATATTTAAAAACTCCAATTCTATGTTTTCTTGAACTATGAGTGCTGAGAAATAGACTCTCCTATATCTGCAGGCAAGAAAGAAGTATGACATTCATATGATATTTGTTTATTGTTTTGTTAATACTGCCTCATCAGAGTATATCTCATGGGCTAGGATGCTCTGTGAGGGAAAAAAATCCTTAAATATAGTTCTGATAGAATTTTGCTAATCTGCAAAAGACTAGTAATAATGATTTCAAGGTAATTTATCTTGGACTGGAACACCTCTCTTACAAGGACAGGTTGAGAGAACTGGGCTTATTCAGCCTTGAGAAGAGACAACTGGGAGGGCACCACACCAATGTCTCTCAGCACCTGAAGCAAGAGTGACAGAGGATGGAGCCAGGCTCTTCTTGGTGGTGCCAAGGAATAAGACAAGAGGCAATGGGCAGGAACTGGAAGTTCCACCTGAACATGAGGAGGAACTTCTGACTTTCAGGTCATCACACACTGGAACAGATTGCCCAGAGAGTTTGTCGAATCTTGCTCATTAGAGATATTCAAGAACTATCTAGAGAAAATTCTGTGCCATGTGCTCAGAGATGAACCTGTTTGAGCAGGGAGGTTGGACTAGGAGATTCACTGTGGTCCCTTCCAACCTTACCCATTTGTGATACTTCAGGACCAAAATCTAATTATCACCACATGCCTGTACCTAGGGTTTTTTCTTCCCAAAACATTTTATCTGCACTTAATCGAAGTGAAACTGATGTACCTATTTCTCTGTGCATTTGACTCTAGATATGATCATACTATATACTTTTGTGATAATGAGAACTTTTTCATCTCCATTTTATGCAAATTTGTATTGCACACCACAATTCATAGGAAAAATATATATGAGATCTTTGTGGTAGCCTTCCTTTATTGAATTTTTCCAGATAACTTAAAACTGGACATCACATCAACAACTTTCAATTCTTACCTTGCAATCAAATATTATCCTAATGCATGTATTGCTTTTCCCTTAAAAGATAATATTTTTTCATGGAACACTGCCAAACATTTTTATAAATTCAATTATATGGTATCAACTGTAATTTCATCCATATGTTTGTTGAGCTTTAAGACATCCCCAAAAGATCCACATTCTTCTTCAAAAGTTATATTGATTTTTATTCAGCTTGTTGAACAATGTGTCTCCGAGTTAAACTTTTTTTTTTAACTTTTTTTTTTTTTTTTTTTAAATAATCTCTACCAATTTTCTAACTGGAAATTGGCCAACTGCTCATCAAGGAAGATTTCTGACAGGTCCATCACCTCCCACTGCTTTTACAGAAAGGCTAACTTAACCTCAAGGTCAACATTTGTACTTCAAACGCTTCATATCTATCTCTTTCAGAACTACACAAAAAAGACAGCCTTATCCTAGCAACTTGCTATGGTTCTGTTTATTGCTTTTCCTTATTTTGACTTGGTTCCGCCAGTCCAAAGGAATGGTTCAAATGCACTACCTCTCCTGTTACCTCAGTAAGGTAATACAACAAATATAACAATATATAAGGAGTTTCTTTTTTTTCCTTCCCCCAATAACATTGTCCTTGAATACATTTGTGGCCTTGACCTGCTATTGACTCTTTAATAAGTTTCTACCTTTTAATCTTTGTAAAACTGTATTACTGCTTAAATTAGGTTTTAATTTTTTTTTCTCAAAACCCTGTTGGTCACATTTTCTACTACCTTCTTTTGAACAGGACTTAATTTTCCTGAAATATATATCTTAATACCTATTAGATTTCTGGACTGTGTTGTTTCATCACGTCTTTTAGTGACATATTTAGATTTTGGTTATGATTGGTAATACTCTAAGATGATGCTTTTCCATGATTCCAAGTCAACAGTAAATACTTAACTTTTTGCTGTTGCCTTCAAATCTATTTCAATGACCTTCCTTAGTGTGATACTATTGCCCATACAAAGCAAAGTTAAAAAAAGAAAAATTGTCTTCCTTTCCTCCCAGGGTGTCTAATTTGAATACTTTATAGACATTTCAGATACATTTTGAGCATATTATTGTCACATTTACTCCCATTGAGGAAATCTGTTTTGCTTTAGGCCAGCTGTTTCACTATTCATTCCATACTTTTATCTTATACTGAAATAGAAGATGTTAACTGAATCACCAGCATTTGAACCAAAAACAAATAAAATATCTCTGAATTAATGTCCTTGACCTTCTATTACTTATATTTGCTCTCAACTGTAAATATAAATAATATGTCTAAAAATATATTTTATTAAAAATTCAGCCACAAACCAAAGTTAAAAAAAAACCAAACCTGTAACACAAGAGCTTCTGAGTTAAATCTCAAGAAACATGGGATCTAAAAGGGAGAGATATCCTCTTTAACCTGAACAGTGTCCTTGCCTACCACTCCTTTAGGATGTTGACAAAATACTATATGTAGCCCAGTCAAGAAGGAAAACAAAATAGAATTCAATTTTAAAGCAATGCAGCCTCTTAATTGCAGGTTTCTTCTATTGCCCAGAAGCATCCATCCCCCAGTCTCCACTGTGACAGACAAAGTGGAGATGAGAAACTGGTGCAAACAATGAAATATGGGTCTTATGGATGCAACCACCAGCATATTCCACATAATAAATCTTCCAGTTCATTACTGAAGTTTTATTAGACAAGAATGAGGATGTTCCAACTGCTGCCTGAGGTTAAGTTAGAAATATGCATATTTGTCAGCTACAGCCAGTGCAGATGGATCAGTTTCTTTAATTCCAGTAATTAATTTATTTATTTACCATGATTATTAACTGATACTACATAATCCTGTCCCAATTCAGTGTTTTGCAGACTTGGAAAATAAATATTTGCTTCTTTGTGTGACCAAATGGTAGAGATGTATTTTTCCTTCTAAGAACAGAACACCCTGAAGTTACCTTGTCTGTTTGAAAAAAACCTTCAAAGAAAAATATGCACCTAAGGTGCTAACATTAAATACAGGAACAAGCATATATTTATGTAAACTACTGCTAAAAACAGTTTTTCTCTCCACCTCAAAATACATGATGAAAGAATTTATGGTTTTTTAAGGTAATGTTTTTTCAATCTTCTAATAAAAAATTTACATATTCAAAGCAAACAAAGAAGTATCAGTTTTTAATATTCTGCAGCAGAAAAAAGGTCATATAATTTATTCTGTATTTTTTGTTGGTACTTTCTGTATAATTTTATTGCCAAACAAATTAGGAACTTTGTCAGTTAATTTATATATTTTTTAATTTACACATTACTTTCAAAAATATTAAAGTTGCTTTTACATTTTCCCCGCTAATTCATGATGTTTCAAACTAACAGTTGCATATAAGCAAACATATTTAAAATTATGTCTTGAATAGATATGCTTGATTTCAAATCATTTATTTTATAGTAAAATAAGTAAAAAATTAAAGCTTTAAAACCTCCAATTCTACATAGCTTAGAGTATTTCTCCTTCTTTTAACATTTCCTTCATTAAACTCTGCTCCCAAAATTTGGCTGCAGATTTAGTTCAACAGAAGAGGAAGTGTCTGGTTTTATGATGCACTCTACTTAACTAATCCCTTAAATTCATTGGGAATTAGGATTCTCTGGCAACTGATTTTAATAAGATCATTGTAATTAAACAGTTTCTTCATTTCTAATACTTTACTTATCATTATATGATATTATTACTTCTTAAATGAAAGCCTGAAATAATTACACACAACATTTATTATTCAATGGACTTTGTAAAGCAATATTGTGAATTCCAAATGTACAAGCAAAAGGTCAGAGAGGGAGTAATGCTTGCTGTGGATATAAGCATGTGTCTGTATTTCTTTTTGTTTCCCAATTTTTCTTGAATTATTAATATTTATAGTTAGTTCCAGTAAGATTTTCAAACTTTTTCTGATATGAAGAGAACATCTTTAATAAAAGCAGAGCTTTTAACTCATTCACATTAAAATAAAACAAACTGTGGGGTTTTCAGCAAAATACCACCTGTTTGTATAGTCATAAAGAAAGATATTAGTTTTGTTTCCTATTTATAAAACTATTTGCGTATTTTACAGTAAAAAATCAGTCGCTTGTCCTCATGAGGACAAAAAAAATGAGACTACTGTCTCTGAGAAGTATACACTGGTAACTAAATTTCTACTCAGTTCCTGCAAAATCCACTGTGTGGAAGCTAGATTTTCTCATTTGGCTTTTCAACTTAGTAGCTTTTGGTGTACAATGGTCTCCTTTGCATGGATGAGGAATAATGAGTGTGCTCATACAGAAAAGGGTCTGTAGTGTGAGATTTATAGGTTAAGGTACACTCAGACTTAGCTGCCTACCCTTTTACTTTACTCAGGAATCTAACTGCTAATTTAACACATATATCCCGTCAAAATAGTGTTTGTTGTATGCTTTTAGTGCAAACAGCAATTCTTCCACACAGTATATTCAGATATTTCACTAGATCTAGTATTTCCTGTGCTGCTGCTCTAAGTCATATCCTGCTGAGCATGCAAGCAGATTAAATCCTGTTAATGCAGTCCAGATGCAAATGGAAAAATAGACCTTCTTAACAAGCTCTTTGAATCCCCCTTGACGACCTTTTAAGAAGCCTGTCTCTCTCCAGTGACTATATGAAAGGAAAGCTTGGAATGGTAAAGCAATGGACATAAATACGTGAAAAATGGGAAATAGAAGCTTGAGAACAAAAATTATGTAGTAAGAAGATAGTTCAATAACAATAAAATAAAATCCTCTATAATTTTTTTAAATACCTTCAATTGATTTTTTTTTTTTGCTATTAAAAATTAACCTTTCAGAGTACTTAGAATTTAAATAGATTTTTTTTGTATTCAAAACAAAATCCTAATTAATTTCAATTCTACTTCTAAGTACCCAGGTCATTGTCTGTGTGAGTCTACAAAACAAATACGCTGTTCTGGGCAAAAAGAAAGTGAGAAATGCTTTGTAAGTACTCAACATACGACAACTTTAAGTAAAGTATGCTGCTTAAGTGGTTAATTTAGAAATATAAAACACAGAGAAACAGAGGATCTCATTAACAGTAACATTCAGCTTTATTAACAGCAGAAATACTCTGGCTTTTGCAGTTACCCAACTCATTCCTCATTCAAATTTTGAAATAGATTTAAATAACAGCCCTTCATATGGTCATTATGTAAAAAGTGCATAAAATATGAGCTATAAAGCCTCTGATTAAGTAAGCAATGTTGAATGATTTATGAAAAAGTTTTCAGCATTTCCTATGTTACAAAACAATAAACAGTAAGATTATGCTATTCTGTGCAAATCTGTCTTCTATCCTAAAAGTTTTCAGACATAAGCCTGATCTGAGCTCCCTCAAATTGCCATAGTAAGCTAATACATATCAAAAGAAATAATACTCTGAATTGGTTTTGCTAGCAAACAAAAAAGTGAATAAATCATAGGCATATTCTCATAGGCAGGTATGAAAATATTGGATATTTTTAGATATATCTTACAGATGGAGTTATTTTGAAGCCTGGATTCAAATATTTCCAAGGATTCAACAACGTATTGTAATGAAACATAGTAAAATGTTTTAGTGACCAATAAATTATTTCTTCTTGTAGGAACAAGATTTTTACATTCAGTTATGAATATGATTTCTCATTACTGGGCTTTTTTGCTATTCTGTAAACAGTTGTTGTTTGCTACTAAAAATTTAAATCACCTATAGTTGCTGAAGCTGAGAGAAATCATTAATCATTGTCTCTGTCATACCAATAATGCATCCACATATGTTCATTACATCCCCTTCTTAACATCCACAGTGAAATACCAAATACCTTGGCACATTAACCTAGATGATCTTAGCATCTGTTCAATTTTTTTTCTTGTAACTAATTAACTAACTAAATAAACCCCCATATACACTGAGGTGGTAATTTATATCATATTTCATTGTAACTCTATCAGTTTCAATGCAGTTGCAAAAAAATACAAACTGCAGAATGGAGCAATCTGATTTCAACTATGCAAATTTTATTGTGTAGGTGAGTCTGGTTCTCAGTAGCTAAATTCAGCTCTCAAACTGTTTGTGCCAGCTCTGTAACTGAAAGCTAATTAACTGATATAATCTTTCATATATCTATATAAAAGTTCTATTTTTCTTGAGGTAAATTACACAAAAGTGGAAAGCATTGGAAACTTGGTCAAAATGTAATGTAATATAGCACAGCAACATTACTACAAAGCTCCATTGATTCTTAACTGGAGGAAAAAGCAATATAAGAAAAACAAGTGGACACGTCTATTCTGTGCCATCATATCCTAAAGAAGTATGGTGTTTGTCATCTTTGAAATAAGGCCTTGTTCATCCAGGAATGAGAATGGTCCAGTTGGAATCAGTGACAGATATCCACTATTACGTTAAAATTTATTTTTCTCCATTTATTACAATGCAGTATTTCAAAACAAAACACTCTCCCTTTACTGAACGTTACAACAGACAGCACTGGAAGATTGCTAAGCAGATTATAAGTGACACTATTAGGCACAATTATTACATCAATAAAGTATTTTTTAATCTTTCATTGCCTATCAAAAAGACCTTCCCAAAAAAGAGCATCTTTCCCCTATTGTACACAACAACCTTCCTCATCAACTCTTCTCTGAAAATTAACATTAATCCCTCATTTTAAAATGAGGAAAAATACTTGACTTCTAATGGAGAGAGTCTAAAAGTTTGAACATACTTCCAAAAATTTGCAGGAGACAGTGTCCCAATTTGATGCCACTGAGTTTTGGAATTCAGTACTATGATGGTTTTGGTAGATAAGGAAAATACTGAACTTCTTCAAATGCTTATAATATTGAATATTCTTTAGATTTGAGAATTTTTATTTTGTTGAATTTGTGGTCAATCTTACAGATTATGTGACTTTTCACAAAGTTAAAATTGCAATTGGCTATCAATTTCTGTTACGAAATCAGTAAAATAAAACTTTAATCTTTTCTTAGCGTTTAAATATGAAAATGCTGGTGCTTGAGATCAGAAGAGTCAGAAGAGTCTTGAAATGAGCAAACTGTAAAAAAGTCTGTAAAAGTTTGAATAATTGGATCTTTTCTGCATTTGAAGGCTTAAATTTTCCACAGACCACATACCCAAGAATTTTCATCTTGTAATGTGGTATATACAAAATATTTCACCTGCATGTTTTCAAAACCAGTAGTAACAAAAAGCAATAAACATATATTATGACATCCAAAGTATACTTACTGTTGCATTTAAATACACATATATGGTATTGTCCTGGGTTGTAGTGTAGGATGTACACAAAGTATTTATTCTATCACCATCTTCATGAACTGTTAAACCGAGTGGGGCAGCGTATTCCCAAGCCCCCTGCCTTTGGGGTGTCTTCTGCTAATGGCCCATCAACACCTGGAGTTATTCCTTTTTAATGGGCCATCAAGGACCCGCTTCACAACTCATCATCCTATTGGGAGATGCTCCACCCAGGGGGAGGAGTCAAGCATTCTCACCCGGATATAATCTGGTATTTGGAACAGTACAAGCAGCCCTTACCTACTGGATTCCCAGAGGACCAGAGCTACCAGACCTTTCTACGGGATCACTGCTTCAGGAAGTCCTCATCTGGACTGCTTTCACCATCCTGCTCAGGTTGTATTCTGACTCTGTCAGTGGTCTTTTGTGTTATTGCATTTATTTTATTTTATTTTATTTTACCTTTTTACCTTTCTTCTTATTAAATTTTATTTCTGACTTGGAGCCTCTCGCTTATTTTGCTTTCAAATCATGACAGGTATGTATCTCTGTACTCTGCTGTAAGTTAATTCAAGAACACATGTTGACATGGAGAATGACATTACTACTAAGCTTTAATCACAATAATAACACTATTTATCCAAGGTTAACAAAACCTGGAATCAATAGTTTCCTGAGTTGTCACTTATGTATTTTATTACATATATCATTGAAAAGATTTTTTTTCTGAAAGAGAATATTCTTAAAATAACTTCCAGTTTTTTCACTTGTTTCTTCCTTATTACAAAGCAAGAGGAATGCCAACGGCAACGAAAATAAATGAAAAAAACTTCTCACCATGACAGCTGGGCAGGGCTCTGTTCCATCCAGGTCTTCCATCATCTCCCATGATACATGTTAGTGTAGAGTATCCTTGAAGAACATATCCTGCATCACAGTAATAGGTAACAGTGGAACCCAGCTTATAATCCATTCCAAGTCTTGTTCCATTCATTATGTTTCCAGGATCAAAACAGGACTCACGAAGTTTTGCTGTAGAGGACACAAGGGTGAATATAATTCCAAATATAATCCAAAATGAATAAATAATAATTATAAATAAAAATAAATATAATCTAAATATTTCCTGGAGTTCTCTTGAGGTCTTCTTTGAGCACCCTGTAGAACCTGGCGTTTTTTAAATCAAAGGTTTTCTCTCCTTCATTTTAAAAACTGTAAAAATTACTATATAATGACAGAAACTACGTTTCTGTCCTTAAGATAATTCCTATAGTGCTCCTTCTTCTTTTTTTCAGAATTTATTCTGATCAATCAATGATAAATTTATGTCGTTAGATTAAGTTAGATATATGGACATTCTTCCAGTAGATAAGGCACATCCGAGTTTTAAAATCTGTGGTGTGAAAACTGGTAAATGGAGTATATGAAGAAGACAAACAATTTGCAACAAGCATCAAATAAGAATTTTGCAAACAAGAATGAAATCAAAATTAATAAACCTCAAATGAGTTTCTATATATATAATATGATGGTATTTTTAATATACATATTTATCCCTCAGTGAAGGAAAAAAGTATAAAAATATTCCCTAAATGTATCTAATTTTTTATCATTTATAGCTATTTGTTTCAAATTATCAAAATAAATTCAAACATATGCATATGCTTTTATATTTGCTTCCCTTTTACTTATATAATGTGAATACCAATGTCCAGTGGCACATTAAACAAAAATAAATACTCAACACTTCTAATTAACTGCATTATTATTCAGAAGTTGAGAAAAGTAAAACGTTAGGAAAAAACGTAATTTCCTTTAAGGAAAAAAGAGTAAATGCATTATGTAGAAGCTGTAATAAAGCAGATTATTTTGTGCAGTGAAGGTTGGAGTCTGCTATATTTTATCAAGCAGAAGATGAAAATTTCAGACTTTCTTTAACACTTAAGTTTTGGGGTTTTTTTTGAGAAAATCGATAGAGAACACTTCTTCATTTTCTACTAAACTGGTACCAGCTTTAAAATACATTAAAAAAATGTTTCTTTACCAGGAATATTTGCACTGTGGAACTTTCTGCTACAGGTAGGTATGGTTGCCACAAGATTATACGAACTTTGAACCTCCTGGAAGGCTTTTTAAGAGTTTTGTATAAAAAGACACTTTATCTGATCCTATCAGTACCTAAACTGAAGTTTCTGAAAAATTACAGATAAGCAGGAACAATTATTATTTATTTGACTTTTATATATCTTGGCCACACATAAACTATTGGTCACTACTAGAGCCAAGCTATTAAACTAAGTACATCCTTTAGGGCTACTTTTATGTCCTAGTATTTCTGAGAGAAGATAAATAATTACATTGTGTTTACACTTGAAGAAGGTAACACAGAATAATTCTTTGGACTTTTCAATTTCATATCTTCTTAAAGAATGTCAAGATCTCCTACGTGTTTAAAATTTTATTACTATTTGCATATATAATCTACAGAGCATGGTTCTGATATGAAAAACAACAAAATAACAAATAATAATTACAATAAATCTTTAATCATTAACAACAGGTATTAGGTACTCATATTGATTCATATAGGCAGTTGTAGTGTGTTGTCTAAAATTTATTAACACTCATTCAAAAATTTGGACAGACAACGAAAAGTTGAAAGATGCAATTTACTAGAAAGTCTACAAGATACTACACAGATTTTAATAATTATTATGTAAGCCAAGCACATTTTCATTTGAGAAGTCTGGCAGGACTTAGGGCAAACTTCAAATTCTTTCAAGTCTAAGTAATTGAACTTAGGGGAAAAAAAAGGAAAAAAGGATAATTTAATTTAGGATTATAGCTAATATTTTAGAAAGTCAATACAATACCATTTTTCCCCTTATTGAAACAATATTGATATAACTGTATTGATTCGTAATTGCTATTGTGAGATCATCATTCTTGAATTTATAACAAAAAAAAAATAAAATGTTTCAAAGGTACTCTAGAAGGAACACAGATAAAGCAGATAGTACTAGATAAAAAAAAATAAAGAGAAAAAATAATCTATTATGGCTGGTGCATAAATCAAAAATTGAGAAAAGAATGATCTGTCACAGCACAAATTATCTCTAGGGAAAAAATACAGCCCTGTAATTTTCTTTTCCCCAAAATTATAGTTGTGACAGGCTCCTGAAATTGCTGACTAAACAGTAAAAGTGTCACTATAGAAATGCAGTTTCTTAATACCAATTCTGAAAAAGAAAGCCTGAAATACTAAGCACCTTAAAATTACTTTCGCAAATCTGAAGGAACTGCTAAGTGAACTTGTAGAAAAAGTTAGTTGAACACGCTACAATGTATGAAGAACAAATCAAATGAGCAAAAGGATTCTTCAGATCTGGCTGAGAACCAGTGGGAAAAAAAAAAACAAAAAACAAGTAAGGAGACTGTTTCATCAGATTTATAAGTGCTCCCAGGAGACAGGAGGGAAAGTTCTTCACCACTGATATCATGCTGCTCCAACTGAGGACCACAAGACATTGATTACCCCTGTAGCCCTTCTCCCTTTTTTCCCTAAGAATATTAGTACCATTAAGCTAAAAACACTTAAAGGCAGTGACAGATTTAGAAGAACATCAGAGAATATACTTTATTATTACAAAGATTTATTTTTTCAGTAGGAGCATTTAAAAATTATTTTCTGTAAGAAGTAGGCAGGAAATACTTTTTTTCATTAGGCAGTTCAGATTTGGGCTACAGTAATGTTACACTCTTGATTGTGCATACCAGGTGTCGACTCCTTCTGTACATAATAAAATTTTGCAACAAGCTTCAAAGAAACCAGCATTTGCTTCTCTGATAAGGTTGTCACACCAGTGGATCAAGTAAGGCCCTGGAACACAGGCTGAGGACAGTGGAGTCAAAGAGTATAAAGGCATAATAAACTTCTTGGAGATAATATTACAGATATACAAAACTATAGCAAGCATTCCATAATTATTCTCCAGAGTACTTAATAGAACTAATAAGTTTTCCTCCATTATAACACAGAAATGAAGTGAGGGAGAGAGAATGGGAATAAAATTCAACCAGACACATGGTTACAGATCAGACCTGGGACATGGGTCAGTCTGAGATTTGGATCTGAAAAATACACCCCAACAATCAAGTATAATTTGAGTACACTGCCACTTAAAATAGGATTAGTGTACATACAGGGCATGACTGCATCAGTTAAAATTTGTACCAAAAATTTAAGTTCATAAAGTCAGAAAAATTTAGATTGAAAGAGATGTAGTACAATTCCCATAAAATCAGGGCAAATTTGATTAGGTCGCTTAGACTTTTGTACAGTCCAGTTATGATTTTGAAGGATTCTGATGACATCATCCAAGGGCAAGCAGTTCCAGAGTTTGACTGGCTTCAGAGTGATTTTTTTTTTCTTAATAGGTAATTGATATTTCTCTTATGTCAACTTGTCAGTCATTATCTCTCAGTTCATCACTATGAGCACCTGAGAAGACTTTGGCTCTGTCTTTTCAACACACCCTTGCAACATTCCCTCCTTAGGTAGGGTAACATCTGCCTGCCCACAGGAATGAATTCCTTATTTTGCTCTGCATGTTTGTACACCTCTTGCTTTCTATAATTAACTGCCTTTATGTCAACCCATGAGCTTTCTCATTTTTACTCTTCTTAATTTTTCCCCCATCCTGCTGGAAACTGGAGCAGTCATTTTCCTGGAAAACCACCCTTTTGTGATTTTTTTTCTTCCAACTCACATTTCCTTGACTCTAGGATTGAGGTTGATATTCTATCTCACTTTCTCATGTTTTCTCCATGTCCAGTTTATTCACATGGATTGTCCCTCCATGTCTTCCCAGGTCTTTACTGCCAATGAGGTGACATTTGATGAGCTCTGTAAAAACTTGCAGCATGTGGACCATTTGCACTAGACTTCTGTATCTTTGGATAACTGCTCGGTATTGAGTTTATCATAAATCACCTGTAACACAGCTAATTCCTTCAGGTACTGGATACCTCTCCTCTTGGTGGTCCATTTACCTGAATGGATTACAACATCTTCTTAGAAAGGATTCCTTTTCCTCATGCCCAGACAGAGTTACCTTCAGAGGCTGAGGGCTCGTGACCCATTTTCAATCAGTTTGTCAATGTCCCCTTCCCTATAAAGGGATCCTAGGTGCTGCACTTTTCCCTCTAAGTCCAGACTACTGACCCTGTTAACCCAGCATTGGCACAGCCAAGGTGACTGTTTGCTGATTGTATCGTCACTGACTCCTGTATGAGTTCTTCCTCTTCTTCCTCTTCTTGTGATAGCCCTTTGGAGTACCCTCTTCATCCACTTCTCCTTTCCCTTCTAACTAGGGGTTTCTTTCCTCACCAAACAAGCTGATGTTTACATCCAGTATTTCTATTTGTGTGTAGGAGTGACTGACACCAGCACGGGTTGCTCCACTGGTTCAGTTGTGAGGCCCATCACAGCAGCTGGAGAAGCCAGAGTTCCTGTTGTTTTGTTGTCAGATCCTCTTCCACTTGAGGATAGTGAATTATATTGAATAGAGCTTGGTAGGCCTGGGCCAGGTGCCAACACATTGCAATGATTTGTGTCTCTCTGGAATTGCTGGTGTGACCAGATACTTTCCTCGAATGTTTTTGTAGTTTTTCAGCATTCTACACAGGGCTGAACTACCAAAACATTGGAGATGCCCACTCTCCTTGGTACTTGCCCACACTTTCCCATGCATCCTGTAACTTGTAACAATCCAGCTTCAGGGCAGATCTCTGGGCAGTTTTCCTAAATAATTGTTTAACCTCAAAACCTGAAACATATGCAGGAGACATAGCAATATGAATACACTGGTTTGAACATCTCAAGGATATTCAAAAATCTCAAGAGCTATTGAAATCAGCCTGGAGAAGAATGAAAAGGTGAAGGGGAAAGTAAAGGTGAAGAAGTGGGGCAAGTGTTCCTCCTTATCTGCCCCACAGATTGGCTCTCTGAGGAGAAAAGATAAAGTTTATGATTGTTAATAGTTTTCAAGAGGTGGCTCCCTAAAAGTACAGATATGACAACAATACTGTGCAAAAATACCAGATTAGTCTCACTCACAAACAGGAATTATTTTATCATATCTTGAGACAGTGTTACACAGTCCATCAAAATTATATCCTTAATCCAGTCCCCAGAGGTAACAAAAGAAGAACATATAAAGAAAGTTGCTACATAACTCAATTCTCAGAACAAGCACAAGAACTCTGACTCCAAATAAATCAATATTGTCACCAGTGACTATAAAATTACAAACAGAAAAGCAACTTATGTAAACGAAAAACAATTGCTCATGACCAACAGACTGATGCCCAGCCAACATCTAAGTAGGCTCCTCCAGGGCAGAATATCACATTGGAAAGTTGGGGTCAGCTGTTGCAGCTGTGTTCCCTCCCAGCTTCTTCTGCTTCCCCAGATTCCTCACCACCAAAGCAGCATTAGAAGCTAAATCCTTGACTTAGTGTTGAGTACCGGCCAGCAGCAACCAAAACAGCATGTTTTCCATATTATTCTCATCCTAAATCCAAAATACAGCACTATACCAGCTGCTAGGAAGAAAAATAACTTTAACTCAGCTAAAACCGGAACGCTTTGTTTAGGGCCCCTTTAAATCTGATTCTATAACCTCGTAAGATCCTTTGAGTTGCACTGACATATCCCCTCCACACTGATGTTGTCCACAAATTTGGTCTGTCACATCAAACAGGTTGTTAACAAAGAGAATACTGTCTGCATTACTAATCACAATTAATACTAGCCAAGAGTCTCAGCTCAGCAGTCAAGCTGATTTTCCACTCATGTTATTTATAGAATAATAGAACAGAACCATAGAACCAACAAATAATTTAGGCTGGAAAAAATCGCTAAGATCATTAAGCCTATCTGTAAGTCCAGCACTGCCAAATCCACCACCAAACCATGTCCCTCAGTACCACATCTACATGTCTTTAAATACTTCCAGCGATGGGGATTCTACCACTTCCCTGGCAGCCTGTTTAATAATTGACAACCCCTCTCATGACCCTTCTCTTTCCTAAATTCAATCTAAACCTTCCTTGGTATAATTTAAGCCCATGTCTTCTTGTTCTATTGCTTGTGACTTGTGAGAAGAGGCAAACCCTCCCAACACTACAATCTCTCTGTCCACGATCCAGCATCTCAACATCTTTCTTGTAGTGAGGAGCCCAAAACTAGAAAACAGGATTCAAGGAATGGTCATAGAGTTCTTATGATACACTTAAGTTAAGCACTGCAGAGGAAGATTTATCAGATATTCCCAGTCAAAGTGGGATAATTCATTAAGCAAACTGACCATCTGCTTAAGGAATTTTGAGTTGTCCAAATTTCATAATCCTTGAAATTTTCATGTGAACTTAAAAAGTTCCTTCTGTTTATGTCTCTTTAAATAAAAAAAAAAAAAATAAATAAAAAAAAAATGCTGAAATGCATCTCAGTTATTCTGAGAAAAGCAGGAGATACAACCCTCTCAGGTGAACAGGGAAAATTAGGATTAGGTTGGGTCCATTTTCCAACTGCTTGCATTTAAATATACACACATAGACCCATACTTGCATCCTCCCATTACTTAGATTTTCAATCCCTTTAAAAATATGCTGATAGCTACAGAATTTTTCTGGCATTGTGACTCCTTGAAGTAGAGAAATATTTTCATATTAATTTAATAGCAAATATTTCTGTTTCTCAAGCCATGCAAAGGCAGTTATGAAGGTTCCTATTGATTATATACTTTGCAAGTGCGTATTTTCTTTTTTTACTGTGCTATGACCTCAGACAGATCTGTGACAGGTGGACAGCTCTACTGTGATCTGTCATATAAAGGTCTAGCCTATATATTTCTTTTATTTTCAATATTGGACTCCTAGATACTAGCATGTAATTTCATCTTACAGGGCCTTAAATGCATTTAAATCAACATGATTTCTAAAATAAAAAATAATTCTGAATTCTGGATAAAACATATATATATGTATATGTTGTTAAGTTATGCCACTGCACCATTATTTTTGAAACCTGTAAACTGCTGTCTCCTATTTTTTCCTAGAATCAGAGACCATAGAATTATTTAGGTTGGAAAGGTCCTCAAAGATCATCTAGCTCCAAATGCTCCTGCCATGAGCCAGGAACCTCCCACTAGACCAGGTTGCTCAGAGCTGCATCCATCCTGGTTTTGAACACCTCCAGGGATGGGGAGTCCACAACCTCTCTGGGCACCTTATTCCAGTGCTCACCACTCTCACAACAAAGAATTTCTTCTTAATATCTAATCTAAATCTGCCTCCTTCAGGTTAAGGCCATTCCCCCTTGTCCTGTCACTGCATGCCCTCATGAGAAGTGCCTGCCCAGCCTTCTTGTAAACCTACTTCAAACACTGAAAGGAATCATACATTCAACATTACAGGTGAACAAAATCATACTAGAAACTGTATTTTAAGTTAGCAATCTTGTAACATTATACTTGTATTAATAGATTATTCACATTATCATACTCTCAGGCTAAACAAAAACATCACCAGGCAGAAAATTATGAGAAATTAAACCAAAATTTTCACTCAGCAATTGAACTTTGTAAATATATAAGAAAAATAATTTTATTTACCTTTGTACTCCAGGTGGAATCCGGTAAAACTAACAGATCCATCACTCCGAAAAGCCAGATGCATGGTATTTGAACTGCTCTCTATCCTCTCTGGAAGTTTGCTATCTTGAAAGCTCCCAATCAGTGGGCTATTACTGTCTGGCCCATCATAGATATAAAGAAAATCATAATTTGGTTCTATACTGAAGCTAGAGAACAAAAGAGAGAAATGTCAGACAGAATATGCTTTGCCTAACATTTTCACTCTTATCAGCTTAAATTTGAAAATTACTAGCACTGTTTTAATAAAAGGAAAAAAAAATCCCTCCACTGTCAGAAAAAAATGGTTTATAGAAGTGTTTTACTAGCAAACACAGAAATACTGTATCTTTTGGTTCACACTTTAGAAACAATAATTTCCTGCTAGACAGAAAAAAAAAAGGGAAGATTTTTAAATAAAGAAAAAAATTAATAACATATTTCTAAAGGTTTAGAAACATAAACAACCTAGACCTATTGGAAGCCTTGGTAGAAATGCTTTATAATAAACACACTCAGGTTCCAGCCAGGCTAAACACTTCCAGAGAGTCAGAGGATGATCTTCACATATCTCTGAGAGCAAGAAGCATTGATCATAAACAGGATCAGTTTAAATAAAAAGATGCAGTATTGAAACCGCACATTTTCTTGTGAACTAAATTATAGTTTGTTAAATTCAAGCTTAATTTTAGTTAAGGGCAGGGAATTAACTAATTTCACTTTAAGATTGTCCCTGTACAAAAAGAGTCTTCTAAAAAGGGAATTAGTAAAATAATGAAAATCAAAACTATCATGTGTTTACTTGACAATAGCCTCTGACTAAAATATTTTAAAATAATCCACAAGTTACAAAAGGAGCTCTATCAGGTCTTCAATGCCTGAGGACCTGATAGAGCTCCTTTTGTAACTTATGGATTATTTCAAAAATATTTTCTTATAAAAGAAATGCAAAAGTAAAAAAGTCAATAGCTTTGATTATTAAAGTTCTGTAGTTCATCTTGAGTTTAAAAGAATTAGCTGGAGTAAGTTCCACTCAAGACTATTTAACACTTAGTGGAGTATTCAGTGTTTCTCATTCTAGATCAGTTTGTGCATCATAAATGAGGCAATTCTCAGTAAAGATGCAACTACTTTGACCAAGACTAAGATTCTGAGTTTCTATCCAAGATTCATATTAACTGACCATATTTTGAGATTTTTTAAATTGGCAGTATTAGGGATCTATAAATTGTTCATAGTATCGGGAGTCACACTACAATTTTTAATTATTTTTTTTAAGATGGATGATCTCATATCTAAATGTAGAATAGAAAAAAGTAGAATATTCTTAAATATATTGAGCTCATGATACTAAATCAAATCAACAAAAGAAGTGTTAGGACACAATAGAAAGTTTCCTTATCAACTTAAAACATTCAGAAATCATCAACAAAACAATTATACCGTTAATTATGTAAATATAATTATGTGATTAATTTCCTCAGGATGAATTCAAGAGCACCAAGAACAGACAACTATATGGCCTACCTCTCTAAAGAAGTCATTACATTAGCACTGGTCATAACAATATAGACACTATCATAGAACACCCAGCATAAGAACTTAAATTTGATGGGACATCACAAGTACTGTTTTTATCTTTTCTGTGACATATCTCCTAGTTGGCATAGTTTTCACACATAACAGATATATTAATTTACATCATGTGTTACATACAGTGCAGGCAGCAAAAGTTCCTTTGTGAATTCTATTAAGCTCAATTTAGTCTTGTGTTGTGATAAAAGAAAATTCTAGAACAATTCCATTTAAAAGGCAGAACATCAGGAAGTATCTTGAGTATCCTGAAATTATATGGGTTAATAAATTGAAAGACTACTTTTGAAATTTTGCCTAAACACAAAGTGGCACATACAAATAGATGAGTTTCTATAGTGATGATAGTTTTCATCATTAAAGACCATCCTGGTTTGCAGATATTTCAGTGAGTCACTCCATGCTGCCTTCTCAGGAACTGAATCTTAGTTAAATTGAGCACCATCTACCTCAGCATTAGCCAGTGTAAACAGAATGCTTTTAAGGAAACAGAAATGAGTATCCAAGATCCACCTGTATGTGTATTGATGACTCTGACATACTTATTGTAACTTTTAAGAAAGATAATGATTATGAATCCCTTTAATAGTCATATTAAGTATACATATATTAGCCTACAGAGATCCAAACAATAATAAAGTTATAATAATAAGACAAATAATAAAGTTATAAACATGACTTTAAAAATTATAAGTAACAGCTTACCTGATAAATGCTAATGATATAACATAATCACTATTAACATTGATAGTCCAGTCACAATCTCTGCTGTGGGGATAAGGATGAGGGAAGTTTGGTGAAAGTATAAAACCTGATGAGCCAGTCAGGTTTCCTCCACAAGGAGCTGTGAATAAAAATAGATTGAACTTGAGGAAAAAAGGTAAGAGACAAAGAAGCAAGTAGCAGCAATCTGTTCCCTGACATTTAGTGTCCTCCAAAAGTTAAACAAGTGAGGTATTTACAAAGCCTTAATAGAAACAAACACAAAATAAATTCACATTTTGCCTTAGACAAATACTAATATTACTGTATGAAACACTTGGTTTTGAAATCTGTGTCCTTTTGCTTGCATAACATTATTTCAAGGCTTTTCTGAACATACTGTGAACTTGAAAAATGTTCTGGCTTCACACATAAAAAGACTTGACTGGGTAAGCTTTCCTCTTTCTACTTCTTGTAAAAGGCATTCTAAGAGAATCTCCTTAGGCTATGAAACATGATACTTACACTGATAATGCAATTATCTGCCTTTTCACCAGGCAACAGTGATTAGTAGTTCAGATCAAGATGGATATAATATATAATTAAATTGAAAAATATTCAAGTAATTGCAGTTTTCAAACTCAGAGATAAATACAATAGTTTTGAGCACAATCAGAATAAAATAACCACATTTTTCTATGTGATTTTGAGGTTCCCAAATCTTGTGGAGTTTCAGTCCAGAAAAATAAATAGTAAAAAAGAAGAAAGGTATAATGAAATTTTGTTCTTCAGCACTCCTTATCTGAGACTTCATGCAGCAAGAAGAAAATAATCAGGTTTTCTAAAGATCTTTTTTGAAAGAATTTCTTATAATGTTATTCAAAAGACTCCAGATAAGATTTATAAAGACTTTTAATTTTGGAAGTTTTAATTCTGCTAAGTGAACATCTGGGCCAAGGAAAGTTACTGCTTACTCAGGTCTTCTGTAACAGATATTCTGTGAGCTCTAAAGTTATTTAAATCTCTTACAGAATCATATAGGTAATTGAGTCCAACCATAAAACTAACACTGCCAAGTCCATCACCAAATCATGTCCCTAAGTGTCACATCTACATGTGTTTTAAATTAAATACCTCCTGGGACAGGGGCTAAGTCTATTCTGATGCTTGCTAATCCTGCTGGAGGTGAAGAAATCTGTCCTTATATCCAATTTAAACCTCCCATGGTGCAACTTGAGGCCATTTCCTCTCATCCTGTCATTTATTACTTGGGTGAAGAAGTGAACTCTGCCCTCAATACAACCTCTTTTCAGGTAGTTGTACAGAGCAAGAATGTCTTCCCTGAGCCTCCTTTCCTCTAGGCTACACAGTGTCAGCTTCCTCAGGTGATCTTCATAATGCTGTTATCTGGACCCTTCACCAGCTTCACTGCCCTTCTCTGCACTCAGTCTATTACCTCAATGTGTTTCCTACAGTGTGGGGCCCAGAACTAAACAGAGGATTTGAAGTGTGGCCTCACCAGTGGAGTGCAGTGGGATGATCACTGCCCTGGCCATGCTGGCCATACCCTGCTGATACAAGCCATCATGCCATTAGATTTCTTGGCCTCTGGGCACAGACTGGCTCATGTTTGGCCACCTGTCAACCAATGCCCCCAGGTCCTTTTCCACTGGGCTGCTTTCCAGCCATTTGTTCCTCAAGCCTGGAGTGCTATAGGGTATAGTGCAGGACTCATCACTTCACCTTACTGAACCTTGTAGCAGTGGCCTTGGCCAATTGATCCAGCCTCTCCAGATCCCTCTGCAGAGCCTTTCTACCTCCAACAGATCAACAATCCAGCACAACTTAGTGACATCTGAAAACTGGGAGTGCACTCAATCACCTCATCCAGATCATCAATAAAGACACTAAACAGGACTGGCCCCAGAACTGAGCCCTGAGGAACACCTCTAGTGACTGGCCACCAACTGGGTGTAACTCTGTTCATCCTGACTCTCTGGGCCCAGCATTCAGTCAGTTGCTACCCAGTGAGGGGTTCACCTGTCCAGCCTATGAACAGTTTCTCCATGAGAATGATGCGGGAAATAGTGCCAAACTCTTTATTAAACTCCTGATCGTTAGCATCCACTGAGCAGGTGTCCTTGTCATACAAGGAGATCAGGTTGTTCATTATAAAACCTCCTTTTCATAAACCAATGTTGTCTGGGCCTGATCTTCTGGTTGTTCTGTTTGTGCTGTGTGATTGCACTCAAGATGATTTCTGCAGATAAAGTTGATATGTACAGGTATAATTCAACTTGCAGGGAAATATACAGAGTATTTCCTAATACCATGAGAAATTATCCATCCAGCTCTGGGGCATCCAACACAAGAAAGACACCAACCCTTTGGAGAGAGTCCAGAGGAAGGATGATCAGGGAGATGGAACACCTCTCCTATGAAAACAGTTAGAGAGAGTTGGGATTGCTCTGCCTGGAGAAGAGATGGCTCCAGGAGAATGGAGCCTGTATGGGGCTTTTCAATATCTAAAGAGGGCCTACAGAGGGCTGGAGGGGGATTTTTCACAAGGTCATTTAGTAAAAGGACAAGGGAGAAGTGTTTTAAACTTAAAGGTGGGTTTAGATCAGGTTTTAGGAATAAATTCTATACTGGGGGTGTGGTGAGACTTGGAGCATGCTGTTCATACAATCTTTTGATGTCTATCCCTGGAACTGTTCAACGTCAGGCTGGATGGGGATTTGAGTAATTTGGTCTAATGGAAGGTGTCCTCAGGGACATGGCAGGAGGGTGGGAATTAGATGGTCCAACCCAAACCACTATGACAATCTATGAGTCTAGGAATTAAATCACAGGTCATTTATGAATTCAACTAAAGCAAGTAGAATACTTAAGTAGATTAACAAATCCACAGTCACAGTGCATATGAGTATAGTTTTTCTACATTTTACGTATCTATTTATATTAAAAGGGAGTAATGAATAGCAAAATTAACTAAAAAAACAAACCACCATTTTGTGTAAAAAACAGACGTGTAAACAAGGCCTGGCTTTAGGAATACAATAATGTCACATACTAATTAGTACTAGCAAATACATAAAATATATATTCCAGACCTAGCACAATTTGTTTTGTGTTTTTTGACAACCACCAAATATAATTTTTATCACAATAACATTTTCCCAGATGTTTTCAGTTGATAGATAAATTTCCATTAGCTACAAGGGAACGGACAGGAGAAATTTCATTTAGTGTGAAATATTTACTTAGTTTTACAATACAGATAATAATTGCAATTTTTCTATCTTCAAAAAATTAAAATTCACATTGTTTCTAATTAAAAGCATCTGCCATTGAATGTTCCTTTGGTACAATTTTGAAATTAGTAAAATTAAATTATTACGAAACAGTACACATCTATGAATTGTAGAAAAGTTCACTTTAACTTTCTGTAACCTTGTTGAAGTAAAAGTTCATGTAAAACAGGAACTGTGAGGTTATATGGAATGTAAAGGCTGCTCATCAGCTGGAACTAATGTCCTTCAGTATAACTCTGTACATTCTTTTTTTTTTTTTTTCAGGTACTTTAATGGTTTAGGTTGCACTCTCTGCAACATAAATGTGAAAATCCTGGCAATGAAATTGTGAAAAATACCAAAGTGGATATTTAGGTTATTCACTCTAACCAGGCTTCACTGAAATGACCACTAAACTGTATGAGTCTGATATTTCTAAAATACTCTGCCACTGGCAAATGATACAAAGAAGTTAAATGCTATGTCCTTGTTCCAGACTAAATTCTGCCAGTGTCTGCATTCATGATTCTTTCCTGAGGTCTTGATTTAATTTAGTTCCCACTTAGTTCATTGATAGAATATTTTCATATTAGTATCTTCTTTCTTATATACTTCTTCTTTCTTTATACACATCAGCAGTTACCTTTGCTGTTAACAGTGTTTCCTTTTAATCCTTCCCAAGGATTAAAATATTAAAATACTGTTGATATCCAAATGGAAATAAATGGAAAGTACACTAGACAGGAAGCCACAATATATTTTATTTCAAGGTATGCCATTAACAGCAGTAAAAAATACTAAAAACCATAATCTTCAACTTTGCAAGATATCTTCCAGATAGAATTTTCTTTTGATAGAATGGTTTCAGGATATTTTTCAGTTCATAAGATAGTTGAGAATGTTAACATGATATAATGAAAAATGTTATTAAATTATGTTTCCTTTTCCAGTTTATTGTCTTCTCTAAACTTATTCATAGACTTTCTTTCTCTGTGTGTTTTAATTAAATTCTTATGTGTTTCGGATTCCATAATTTTCTGAATTTAATGTGTAGAAAGTTATTATTTCCATAACCTTACTTTTAACTGAGGACAGACCAGCTCTAAAAACAAAGTTTAAAAAACACTTTTTTACAGTATTAGCCATAAGAGGTAAGACTGAATAAATATAATAGCCCATGTAGAAAGAAAGGCAAATGTCAAAACACTATGAAAAATATATATTTTTTTTGATGTGTCATGCGGTAAAAACTAGATGTAGGTTATGTGAGCCTTTCATTATAAACCTCTCAGTAGACACAGGGATAAGCAAGCAGTGAACCCTACTGTCTCTGTGCTGATCCCAGCATTCATTTTTTCTATGTAAGGAAATACAGGTTGGGGTGGTTTTTATTTAAAACCTATTTAATTTATCTAGGAAGCAACAAAATCTTATTCCACAATTTTCTGGCTTTTATTTATTTTATTTGTTCATTGAATTACTTCTTAAGAAAAGAAACAGAATGTATGGTTTCATTATTTATTTATTTATTTTTTAAGAAGTATTAAATAAAGAATCATAGAATGATTTGAGTTTGAATGGAACTATAAATCTTAATCATTACCCCTCTGTGATGACCAGGGACACCTTCAAATAGATGAAGTCTCTCAGAACCCTGTCCAATCTGACCTAGAATGTTTCTAGGGATGGGATAAACACACCTCTCTGGGCAACCTGCTTCAGTGCTTTACCACCCTAACTGTAAAAAATGTCTTCCATATATCTAGACTGAAGAGTAATTTAAATAATCATAAAGAAATATGAAAAAAATTCTGAAATTTTACTTCATATTAGTTTCATATAAGTTATTTTGTGGAAAGCACCACTGGAATTAACTGTTTTAAATAAAACCTTTTTTATAAATATAAGTATGAAAAACAAGACTTTGACTGAAACAAAATAGTAGAAACAAGCAAAACCAAGCCATAAGGAAAAGGTAAAAAAGAAAAATAAAAAAATTGAACTGTGAATTTCTGAAGAAAGTCTGGGAGACAGTCTACACTTCTCCTAAATGCAGAGTTAACCTGAATCCTAAAATTTCTTTTTGTATGCAAGAATTTTTAATGTCATCCCTGAGAAAAATAAGCAAATATAATCACTTAAGATTCTGATGTCTAAGCAAGATTGGATCCAGAAAATCTTTGGAACAGAAAACATGTAGCTATTTTGTGCAGCACAGGCATAAGCCAAAGGACTATCTTTTGGCAGAAACATTCTCAAATTTAAACTTTCTCAGAATACCTTTTATACAGTAGAATTTATAATTACTATCTTTCATTCAAATACATGAATCATTATTTAATTCTTTGTTATTTTCCCATTGCTATTACCTTTGAAATTAAGATGTTCTTGAAATTTTTCAAGGCAAGACTAAGGAAATTAAAAAAACAAGGCACTCCCACAGGTAAGAACAATTAAAAAGTACATTTAACTAGTTTTCAGCATTAATAATTAGGAGGTTCAAAAAGACACTTTGGCATGTAAAAAGCTGATAAAATAGATCTAGAACATGGTACAATTATACAGCTTAGGAATTATTCCTGCCTCTTATCCTTTCATCAAAATTATGTTTGCTTTTGTCTAAAACTTTGACAAACAATGATGATGTTGAAATTACATGTAGGGTAAGTATTGCACAGTTTGGATTTACAGGGAAGGAAGCAACATTAATTAATATATTAGAAGTTATGAGAAAAAAAATCAATGAACTTCAGGGTATACTGAACTACAACACACGATTTTGAAATCACTTAGCTCCAAGACAAGGTTTGCACACTCTAGTCTATTAGCAGTTCATATTCCCCAAGAATGTATCATTATGGGAAATCAATAGAGGATAACTTCGTGCTTGATATTTGGACAAATAAATCATCATAATAAGCATTTTTGCTACTCTGTATTTTGCATGAATTGTAGAACTTACCAGATAAATGGATGCATGCAGCTAAAAAACAAGTATATGCATATTTAATGTGTGCTGTGGACAGAATGTCAGTTGAGCACCTACATCTACATTTAATCTATATTTTAATATCATTGACTCACTATTGATAGTGATTAAAACTAGTACTGCTTTATAATAGGGTAATTATTTTTCAGTTGACATAAATTTTAAAAACAGCAATATCAAATAAGATCAGCATGATAGAAGAATATTTTAATTTTAGGGCCCTGAGACTTAGAATTCCTTTTACTTTTTCACTTAGATATCTACAGATGTTCAGCTAACATTACTATAAAATGCATATTTTTGCGTATAAGAATTGTAAGAGATGAATATTAAAATATTTCTTTACTGCAGTCATCCAGAAAATAGTCTAGACAGTTCTTGTCTCCAAACCCATAAAATAACGCTACACAGGAAGGCACAGTAAGGAGAGTACAGACAGAGAAAATAATACTTTAACACATTAAATAGAATAGCCAAAACAGCAAGTCAGCACTGTAGTGTTCGCAAACACCTGTCTGCAGATATACATGAACAGGGTAGATGGTGTGCATGGTTCTATGCAAATAGAATGCAGATTTTATTTGGAACAGCTAAGGTCAAGTTAAATTTATTAGAGGAAAGAGAGTGTTTGAAAGCTGTGTGGTGCTCCTTGCAGCTGTAATCTCTGGCAAGTTCCTCCCCACAACGTTTGTCCAAGAATAGACTACCAAGGATAATAGTCATTGGCACTGACTTATTTCCTTTCTCTGTCCCAGATCATCAAATTATAAATGAGAAGGCCCTGAGAGGAAGAGGATGAAAACTATTATACTAAGAATTACAGAGGAAAGGTTTTGGTTATGACTATCAGAAGTTGATGTAAAATAATTTTTAAGACATGCAGTCCATGTATTTTCTTTAAACAAATTCCTAGAACAGTGTGATTCATTGCATAAAGATTTCTATTTTTAGGAAAGCATTATTCAATATTTTTTTCAGCATACCTATACAGACTGGTGGGTTTGGCTGCCAGAAGTACCGGTTTTCTACCTGAATGCAGGTTATTCTCTCATCTCCTTGAAGCTCATAGCCAGGGTCACACTGAAAAATGACAGTGTCTCCAGGTTCTCTTCCATCACCATTTCTAGTTCCATTCATGGGGACACCAGGATCACGACAGGCAGTGGCTACGGAACCTAGCAGCAAAGCAAAAATAAATATAAATAAATGTTTGAAAAAAACCCCATCTGTTCAGCCTTTCTTTTTTTTCT
>VWZU01017021.1:1171794-1276279 GCA_013397095.1 Sterrhoptilus dennistouni | reverse complement strand
ATTATTTTCTTTTTTTTTTTTTTTTTTTCTAATTCTGTGGAGCACTGCAGTATGTAAAAAGGAAAGGAGGAGATTTTTTATTACCCTGGACATTTAGCACTTTTAACTTAGAGCAATTTTTAATATGAATAAAAATAAGAGCAGATTAAGGTCTTCAGATTTTCCTATTAAGGTATGCTTGCACACATCTTCAATTCTCCACAATTCCATAGTTCATAAATATATCTTTTGTGTAACATTTAGCCATGACCTTGGAAGTGAATTTCATTGATCACTCATGTCTATACCCTTGCACATGACCTATCTACAACATTAGACTTGTGTAGTATTAATAAATGACTACAAAAAATGCACATGGATTTAGTCTGAGACAATGTACAGATATATATAAGACGTAAGTATGAATTAATAATGAGATAAAATACAACCACAATGACTACAAAAAGATATTCAAAAATTAAAGATATTTTCCTCATGATCAACCTAAATATATTATGCACCAAAACATGTAAGCTTAAGCAAAAAGTAAGTACATCAGTATTTATTTAAGTAAATATTATTTCCTACTACCTTATAGAACTGAAACATGTTATATGTATTACAAATAAATATTAAATGTCAGACTTGCCTGTGGAACTAGTCCCACTGAGCTCAGCAATCTGTGTAACACAAAGTGGCAGTACTGAGATTTAATTCAGATGCACTCTTTCTGGGAAGGTAATACCAGTAGACAGAAATCTATTCATCCAAAATGTGTCTGGGTTTTGTATTTACAATGTTTTTGAAGAGCAAATTTTGGTCTAAACAGTTTATTTCTCAAAAAACATCCCAACTCTCCAAGTACCTTCCTTTCCAAGAATGACTTAATAAAAAATATAATTGCCTCTACACAGTTATTGGGATTTTTATGGATTTTTTTTTTATATACAGGAAGTACTGACTATAGGGAAAAATATCCCCACAAATAAATCCTCACCAAATGATCAAGTATGAACAGAAGTAAGGGAAAGATTTTCCTTTTTAGTCCAGAAAAATATCCCCGCAAATAAATCTTCACCAAAAAAACAAGTATGAACAGAAGTAAGGAAAAATTTTCCTTCTTAGTCCTCAAAAAAAGATACATATTTCTTTTAAATGTTTAATAATAAATGAAAGACAATTATTTTTATATATTGTCATTCATTTTTGTAAAACTTCTGCTTCAGACTCCATGATTCCTGTTTGTATCTTTAAATATGTTGCTGGGTTTCAATTTAGAAAAAATATTACTAAAATATTAAATTATTAAATGCGCTCCACTGTATTTGCAGGACTTGCAAATGTTGCATGCAAGACAGTAAGGTAATAGATTACAACTGAATAAAATTTCATCAAATATGAAAAGGTTCAAAAGGTTCTTAATGCAGGTCAGAACTAAAAGAAAAAATCCTTAAGGTAAACTTAGACTAAGCAAGTAGTAAACCCAGTCATATATTAGTGTGCATCCCTCCCTGCTGAGAGCACAGGATGCACTGTAACTTTTGATTGGTGTTGCCTAGCCAGAGCAGTCTGTATTGGAGAGAAACTGTCTTCTGCCCACTTTACTGCTATCTGCCTTGAATTTTGCCATTAACAAGAAAAACAGTTCCCTGCTTCATCTAAAATGTGCAATTCCAGAAGAATGGGGGCTGATTCTTGCTCAAGAGTTTGCAATCAATCTTGAAAGGCCAAAGAGAGAAAGATGGTGATATGAAACTTCTTGTTATTGTCAGCACATCATATTGCTCTTACTAGATTGCATCATTCTGCAAAAAAAACTGGATATGGCTGAAAAAGACATTAAGGAGCCACACAGGAATTTCTGATACAATCTGTTTGGGTTTTTTAATCACTTAGTTATATTTATGCAAATTATTTTTATAATATGAAATGTGTGTGCCAAACCTATAACCTTACCCTTATTTGCCCTGCATAGCAGTCATCTTGCATGCTTGCTCAACCCACCTCCTGGTATTTTGGCTTTGTAGCCAAATTGATGAAGCATGGATTGGATACGTGGAATATGAAATGGATGGCAACCAGGTTGGTGTGCCAGGTTCAAAGTGTCCATGATCCAAAACCCAGGCAGGAGCTGATTAGCAGCAGTGTCCCTCAGGGGTGGTTGTTGACTTCAATATTCATTAAAAATGGGGACAATGAGACAAAGTTAGCTAAAGTTAGCTTTTGGCAAGTTAACAGACACTGGATGATCAGTTGATATGCTCAAGTGCAGGGATGCTATTTAGGGATGTCTCAATAGGCTGGAGAAAAAGCTTGAGAGGAACTTCAGGAGGCTCTAAAAAGGAAATGCATCCGGGACAAATGAATCCCAAGAAACAATTTACCAGAAAGCAGCTTTACAGAAAAGGAATACAGAAGACAAAAGCTCTTCTAGGAAGCATGTGTGCAGCAAAAGCACAAACATAGCAATCATAAGATGCAACAAGCAAAATTCCAGCTGTATAAATAAAAACACTGTTTCACTTCAAGTGTGGTCAAATATTTCTTTTCTTTTTTGTTTTACAGTTTATTTTTTGTTACCTGTTTGACTGTTTTGTGACCCAGCAATTGGACTAGAGATCTCTAGATGTACTTTCCAACTTAAACTATTCCATTAATCTTTTTAAACTCTGCAAAGTCACACTAAATACACACATATCTAATTTAAAAATAAAGCCACTGCTTTAAGATTGGTTTTTGCATTGTAACACTAGAATACAAAAGAGAGCTCCTCTGCTCCCACTGTGTCATTCTCTGGGTTTTAGACTTCTAAGTGGATTATTTCTAGAAGTCTAATTCTCTTTTTTTTTTTTTCAGAGTTTGGTCAGAATTTTGCAAGGCTCTATTGAAAGTATGAAATCTAACTGAAGAATTTATGAACTGGTATGACAAGAGCAGGTGAGCTTCTCAACAGGTTGATAAGAAATACACTAATTTCTTCTGAATGAACAGCACATCAGAAAGGGAAAGAATGCAGCATGTCATTAAAAGTACTGAATATACTTTGCTTTATCATAAATAAATAATCATTTATTAGGTTAAATTTGCCTAAAATCTGTGGGAAATTTTGCTTCTATCTTCTCTAAAAAGTAAAGTGCTAGTTAAAGGAAGAGAGAAAGAAAACCTCAGCATAATATTGCTAGTATGTGATTTATTTATTCACATACTTCATGACATTATCCTCAAGGTCATCATCAGGATAATAAAACAGTGACAAGTTCTTAGTGAAAGCACACTGTACAGCTACAAAGCTAATAACTTGGAGCACTTAGTACAATTTTTCACACAGCCTTTAGAGATGTCTTAGGGTAAAAACAGGCAATAGCCTTAGATAGGTATGCATACTGGAAAATTCAGATTATATAGACAAGGTTGGAAACACCTTTTGCTCTAAGTTTTTAATTCATACCCGTATAACAAATCTGCGTTTTTGCCTTGCTGTGGAAAGCAACTATTCCAATGTTTTGTGTCTTTCAATTCCATTTCAACATATACACATACCTCCACACAGTTGTCAGCAACTAGAACTGACAGATTTGGAAACCTAATTTCAGCTGTTATTTTACTTTGATGGTAATTTTAAATGGTGGTAAAGGCTTATGCATATAAACTATAATAGAATTTCATATATATATATATGCACATATATATGCATGTTTGTTTGTTTATTTGTTTTATTTTGTAGTGGAAATAAGTGAGCATTACAGAATTCCTAAAAATTACTGTTTCCTTAAAATTCTTTTTTACCTGTCTAGTTCATTTTAATGAGAATAAACCAGGAGAAGGTATCCAGAGTTCCCCAGCTACAGTGAGATTAAAATACAAATAAATTATTCCTTCATGGTATATGTGAAAAACACGTATCTTGCTTTGTAAGATAGATATATCTTATAACTATATCTTATATGGTTATAAGATATGATAGCTTGTAACCACATATCATGCTTTGCAAGGATGTCTAAATCCAATTTGCTTAATTAGGAGTGGGATTAATTTAACTTAAGCTTGGCCATGCCAAAAGTAAGGTGTCGTATTAATAGGCTTGTTCTCCAGATTCCCTCTACAATCAGTACCACAAGAGAGAAACTTTTACTTAAGCTTGGCACTTTGCATTCTCATGCACTGGAACAGAAGGAAACACATGATTTTTTTTCCCATTGATACAAAAATACTGTATTAATAATTTATATTTAATGTGCAATCTCTATTTTAAGAATAAATCTGTTGGTAAAGTCCATTTTTACTTGTCATATATTTACCTCAAAAAGGAAGTGGAATTTTTTATAAATATATTTGTCAGAATAAGAATCCTAAAATACATAAATATTCGGGTTTTTTGAGGGAAAAATTTAAAAATTGTTATGTAAGAAGAAGACCGGAGAAAGAATTTCTCAGCACTGTATGTAATTATAGAATTAATGCATCTCTGGAGGGTTAACATATATTACCCATATATTCAAACTGAATTTCTTAATCACAGCTTTCTTTCATGTCTACTGTAGTCATAAGGAGTTTCTTCCATGTGCCTCACTCTAGCCCATCATTACTGCTGTTAAAAGCTGTGTGTTTGCAGGGGGTTTTTTTTATTTCAGAGAGGTTACTGTGTGTTCTGCCCCGCATTTTTAACTCTTCCTCATTAATCTGTTTATTCTTTTAATATTTATTTTCATTATCTACCTTCAGCCTATTTTTTTTTCTTTTTAAGTGTCAATACTATTTATGGACTCTATATTCTAGTACAAGAACTGAGGGATTTTTTTCCTTTTATATATGCTGGCAGCTCAATCACTGCCTTCATCATTCCCCATGAAAATTTGTAGAGTAAGCAAAAATTCTGGGAATTATAAAGTTACCTGTAATGCAATCCTGAAAGCTTTCTGCAAAATTAACTGAGTAGGCTATCACAATTCCCCATAAGTTCACATAGAAACACTGAAGTTCTTTGTGATGTATTAGAGTTGATAAAGTAAGAAAATAATACCTCATGTTTTATTCTATTACAATAATTGGAAGCTCAGAGTCTAGGAAATATTGTCTTGAATAACTAGTAAGCTGTGATTTGTGAATGTAATGCATTAAATTCCTATTAAAAACATTTTTTATGGGAAATAGACAAACCTCAGATGAGTCTGTTACCTAATATATGCAGCATAACAAGTCCAAGAGTGACTCTGCATGCAGCAGAAACTTGTGAGTTATCATCTGAGAGGGTTTTTTCCCTAATGAAGATAAAAAATAAAATAGGTTTCTGCATTTCTCTATCTTGGCACTGCTAGTTTAGAGTAATCACGCTGCTATCAGTCAAATCATTTGGGCCAGATAAAGAATTAATAGACAATTCTTGATCAAAACTTCCAGAATAGGGATGAATGCAGCTCATGCTCAAACTGTTCAGCAGGTGATTAGATTAGATTGTATGTCTCTCTTCATGGTCAGAGTGACAGAAAGTGTTTCAACATAGTTATTACACATTCCTGAGCTGAGTATGTTTGTAAAATAAAGTTCCAGATTGTGTTTTGGTTTGCAATGGGGCATGGTTTTGGAGCAGATGAATTGTTTTCATTTGGATGAAGCCAAATTTGAAGATAGACTACTGAACTGTGGTAGAATGACTCTGAACTAAGAATGTCTCTGAACAGTGTTGGCAGCAGTGGTTCAGGACCAGCTGTTTCAATCTATGTATCAGCTCCTCTTAGTTCTTCTATGTGATGCGCTAACACAGAAATAACTGAAGGACCCACAAGTGAGACTTAATATCTCAGATAGCTATATAACCATATCCTCTAATTTAGACTTTGAATATGAGATCCTCCAGAAAACAAGTGCCATTGCACAGGAAGAAATATTTACTCTGGAAAGTTACCTTACACAGTTCCTGCTGGGTGACTTGAATGAAGTGGGGCAGAATCTCGTTTAGAATCTTGGCAGCCAAGCCATGCAAAAAAAATCAGTTCCCTTTCCCCCACAACTTGTTTGAATTTTTCCTAAGACCATTCATACAAACAGCTTCATATGTTTTGAGCAGTGGAGATGAGGGAGTATTCTAAATCATCTCTTTATGATCTGTACAATACTGTGCAAATGTTCCTACAGAGCCACAGAAACCATTAAACCAGCATTCAATCATACTCAGAAAAGATGTAAACAGAGGTGTATCTACAAGTCTCCTTTACATGGGGTATAAAAAAATTTCTAATACATCTAATACATCTTTTTAATAATCATACACAAAAGTGTATTGAATCGATAGATCAGATAATTAAATATTCTAAATTGATAATTTCTCCTTCAAAAGCAGTAAGGTACTTCCAACTATCAAAAAGTTTCTGATAGTTCATAAGCCCAGGCAATTTAACAGGTGTCTGAAATGTTCAAAAAGGACACTTCTGTTTTCATGCAGGAAAGATACCTTGAAACATAGCATTAAAAGTGGGGCAAGGTTATAATAGACTCCACTGATGCTGGAAACAATATAATGAATGTCTTGGGATTTCTTGGTGTTAACAGTGATTCCTAAATTATATGTTCTAATGCGTGCCAAGTCAAATATAATTAAAGAGTCTGAATCCCAAACCTGGAGAATTAAGGAAAAAAGAAACCTTTTTCCTTTTTTTTTTTTTCTTTTCCCAGAGCCCACAGAGTCAGGTCAGCAGCTTCAAGCCTTCCAAATTTCAAGCTCTTCATAACACACATCATGTCAAGCATATTATTATAAACCTATTTAAACTAACATATTCTTCCAAACTCCTATCACTTTAAATAAAGGCTTTCTAGTACTGCTGGTCTTTCAAACTCACATCAGCCTGAACCAATCCCGACTGACTGCACCTTGAAAATTCAAGCTGCCTCAGAACCCACATAATACCTTTACCCACATGGACACTGCAGTCTCCCTGAATCTCTAATGCTGTTTGAGAACCAGGTCAGCCTGCTATTTGCTATCTCAAATCCCACCTTCTATACAACTTTTCCTGAAAAAGAAAGAATGAATTATCTGCAGCGTTTTCATTGTCTTCTACCAACAGAAGCACTGCTGATAGCATTCCTTTAATCTATTTTTAACTTTCCTTTCTGCTGTAGATCTAACAGAGATTTAGAAGCATAGTCATTGTAATTCTTAAGTAAATTCTAACCACAGGCTCCATTTGTTGATTTTGCATGACTTTGTGGATTCTAAGTTTGTCAGTTATTGTTTGAAGATTAAAATGGGAAATATTAAGAATAAATCCCACAATCAGAATTTCATTTGGGACACCACGTCCCTTCAATGAAGTTTAACATCTTGCACAACCAGGGTTTTCTATGTTGTATAGGCAGGTCTCTGTGTTAAGGAAACTTCCCCAACCAACCCTCCTGGACCAACTCTGGCAGTCACACTTGCACAACCAGAGCTCCTTCACAGCTACACACCCCACACTTGAACAAGTTTCCTCACCAGCTTGACTCCATCCCAGACATCAACTGATCTTCTTTTAGAATTCTTGTTTACACTGTAATCCAGTATAGAACTTTATTTTTTGCCGTTTTTTTATTTTTTGGAGGGAGGTGGAGGGGAATGGGGAGAAGAGAGGAGCATCAAGCTTTTTCTTAAGAGTCTTTATCTGATTTTACTATCAAACTAAACAAGAAAACATACACCAAAATCACCCCCTGTAAACCTAAAAAAAACCACCTCCTGAGCTGAATTTAAAAGTGTGGACATCCACAGGTATTTCTGATAGGAAAGTAGTCCTCTAAAAAATCTCTAAACCCAAAGGATTCCACTAAAAGTTGAAAGAAAACAGCAAACCAGAGTGTAAAAATATTTTACATTAAAAGTTCTTTCTTAGGAAGAATAAATCCTATGTTAGTGACTTCAGGAAAGTGAAAAAGTTGTGTTAGGAAGTGATCCCTATACCAGCAGTGAAATTCCCATATGCATTTGCAAATCACCTTCAGAGTAAATATGTCAGAAGTAGAGATCATTGTTACTGGAAAACTAAAGAAAAGAAAAAAAACAAGAAATACAGGAATAAAGGAGGGTTTTCAGCATCAAAATAATCTTCCTAAGTGTGGCTGTGGCTAATAGGTCTGTCTTTGAATAAAAGAAATCCCACCAAAAAACAACAACAAGAAGACAATTATGAAAACAACAACAACAAAAAAAAAAAAAAAAAAAAAAAAAAAAAAAAAAAAAAAAAAAAAAGAAAAGAAAAATAACAACTAGCAAATACACAAAACATTTAGATGGCACTGTGGCTATAAATCTTAAATATAGAAAGCTTGTAAGCATTTAATCATTATAATAATGAATGTAAGCAATATGACGCATCATAATCTCAGACTGGAAATTAATATTGTCAGACTCAAGCCATGCAAGCAGGTATCTGCCTCGAGTGTTCTAGGCCTTTTCTATAGTGTATAGAGGCAAGTAACTCCAAAGGGTTATTCACCCAGTCTTAAAATAAGGAGGAACAGCTGCAGTTTGACAGTAAATCCAAGCATTTTAAGGCATATTCTGTTATATAAGAAATTGCTGTCACATGATATAAAATATTGCTAGAGCATCTATTTACAAAACCTTCCCAAAACTCAAAAAATATTTACCGTTTAGTTCCGCACTGGCTGCCTTATAATGCTCAAAAAATACTCTATCCTGTGTGATGTTTAATTAGTCAGAAATGTGACTGAACTCTGAGATCTGAGCAGAATGTATTCTGTAATGCTATTTTCAGTATTACAGCTATTAGTGTGAAATACAGGCCTACAAAAGAGGAATACAGATCCTTCCTTCCTGCACAGAAGATAAATGGCACCTGAAATGTTAAGTTAGCAAAGAGAGAAGTTTCCTGTGATACCAGATTCAAAGGCCATTGAAACCTGTGGAAAGTATCTGATTAGATTTAGTGGGATCTGATCTGATATTACACACTTCAGACATATTAAAGTGATTAAAAATACTATTTTAAACACACATACAATTATTATAAGCAAATGTTTTACATTTTAGTGTTCTTACTCAACTACTTTCAGTTCTCCATCTTTTTTTCACAGCTACTACTTTCATCTCAGTGACATGAAGTGATGTCAAATGATTAAAATATTTCACTGTGCCTAATATTTTTGTCTGACCTTGAAAAATACTCCTTCACTTTTCTTGAAGGTTTATTTTTCTATTTTGTATAGAGTTTACTGTTAAAAATACTGCTGATTTAATTGGTGTTTTTCCAGAATGTACTGGACTCTTCATGCTCTGTCTGACAGTTGAGAGGAAATATGTTGTAACAGGTATTTCTTATCTGCATATTGCTTCTGGCCTCTGGTCAACTTTTCACACTTCTTTAGGAATAGACCTCTGGCTTCTGTTCTATATACATGCCATTTAGACATGTTCCAAAATCCTCATTTTTTTATCTTACTATTGAATCACAAGAGGTTCTTATTTTCCTTTTACATATATGTACAATGTTTTTTTAAATATTGTGTTTTATTACACATCTTTTACTACTTTGATTTTCTGGATTTGTGGGCTCTGTTTTCTATCATGTTACTTCATTGTAGTCTCAAAGAAGACTGCAGAAACTGAAAAGCTGTACTGTTTAAATTAAGACATAATGTCATGGTCGTTTGCAGACGTCCAACACAAAAAAGAAAGACATAAAGACACATAAAAGACAAAAGACATTATAGTAAAATTCTGCTCTGACTAATGATGATGTGAAGTAATTTATTTCTTTGTTTACATTAGATCTATAAAAGGAGCTGTTCTTTCACTAGCCTTGGATAATTGATGGAAAGTAATGAAGAACAATCAGGCTAAGTTCCCTTATTTCATCTGAAATTCATCACTTTTACATCTTCCTCTCAGAGTAATGTACAATTGCATTAAATTAAAAAAAATCCATTTTAACCATAAAAAAAAAATCTCCTGTATTCCTCAGTTTAGCATAAAATTAATAATTTCTTGCCCCTCTACTCTGGTCTTGTGAGACCCCAGCTGGAGTATTGCATCCAACTCCATGGTCCCCAGTACAGAAAGGACTTAGCCTGTTGGAGCGAGCCCAGAGGAGCCACAAAGATGATTAAAGGGATAAGACACATCCCCTGTGAGGAAAGGCTGAGAGAATTGGGATTGTTCTGTCTGGAAAATGGAAGGCTACTGGGAGTTCTAGTTGAGGACTTCCAGTATGTGAAGGAAATCTACAAGAAACAGAGAGAGACTTTTGTCAGGGGATGGAGTGGCAGGACAAGGGTCAAACTGAATCAGAGTAGATTTAGATTAAATAATTGGAAGAAATGCTTTACTATGAGCATGGTGAACAGGCTGCCCAGAGAAGTTGTGGGTGACCCATAAACGCAGTGTTCAAGGCCAGGCTGGATGGAGTTCTGAGCAACCTCTCCTAGGGAAAGGTGTCCCTGCCCATAGGAAGAGTGTTGGAGGGTTGGAAGTAGATGGTCTTTAAGGTCCCTTCCAACCCAGGCCATTCAATGATTATTTTCTTACAGAAAGAGATTATGAATGTTTAAATCATCGAAATAGTTCTCCTATTTCAGATACAAATAATCTTTTGTTTTGTTTTTTCCCCACAAAAAAGGCAAGCTAACAAAAAACCAAAATAGACTAATTGATCAATGGGCAAGAAAAATGTTTGTGAAACCCTTTACCTTCAGATCCTCTAAATTCTACAAAATTAATAACTTCCATGCCTTTGAAAGAATTGTTTTGGGCAGCCCTAAATTTAAAAAAAAAAAAATCTAATATTACTGCTGTAATATATAATACTAAGTAAAAAATAATTTTCTTTCTACTTTTTATATAACATTTCAGCTTTTTTAGGTCTTCCTGTCCACCCTTCCCCTTTAATTTGGTGAATGAAGCTACCTCACTTGCCTTTTTTTTCTCCAGATAAAAATTGTTTTTCTCATTATATTGGATGGCTTATAGAGGAGCCAAATATAAATTATACCACATTATCAGTGGTTTAAAATTTTGCTCACTAAATGACAGATACAAAATTGTGTAAGAAAAATTGATAAAATGAAATAAACTGTAAGGAACTAATAGGAAGGTTAACCCATGTTTGGAACCATATTTTCTGTTTAAAGGATAAGAATATAATAGAGAAGAAAATAAAGCATTCAAAGTCTTAAAAGGGTTTGAACATGAAGTATCTGTTGTCACTGAATAGCATCCCTCTTGAGGTAAAAGGGCTGATAATCCAGTTAGATACTCTTACCCAATTTCACAAAATGGCAAGAGGAAAGTAAAAGCAGATACCTCCCTTGTGTGAGCTTTCTGTATTTTAATTACAGTGCAGCTAGAGTATGAAGACACCATCTGTTTCACTCAGACAACATTAGGTACTCAAAGAAAGTATATGAATACTTGAAACAAAGTTGCAAAGAATTGTCTCTCTCTTTCCTCCATCTCCTCAAATATTTTTTGCTGTATTGGTTGGTGAAATATTATGTTCATAGAGCAATAATGTTATTCAGGTTGTGTAGCTAATTGCACATCACTTTTAAAATTTTAAGTTAGGAGGAAAAATAAAAAGCAAAACTCTGTTACTCTACTGAGAATATACACCCAAACTGTGCCACATCAACTATTTTAGAAGGATTGCTCTGATTTTGAGACTCTAGACTAAAGAGAAACAGAAATGTTTAGGCAGTAAAACTTCATGGATTCTTTAAAGTGTCATTAGAACTCAACAAACTGCAAAAGCACGGAGAAACAAATTAAAAGCCTCTCAGATAAATTTCTAAACCCTCTTTTCACATAAATAACTGTAAGTTCATCAGTAGTTGTTTTATAACTTTACTCCCATGTACTATCCATTTTTCCTTGAAACTCCTTTATTATTCTGCATCAATGTATTTTTCCACTCAGTTTAAATGACTGCTTAAATAAGTTCGGTGCATAATGGTCTTCTCTGGCTTCAACATTAAACATAAGAGCATGTCTGAGAATAGAAACATGTGAGAATCTCTCAAACAGGCTCTGGAAGGGGATAAGGCTGTAAAATGGCAAAAATACCTTGGAGCCAAGGGATTTAAACCTCTATTTATGGGTTCAAAAATAAGCTGATGGAGCAGAAACACTCTTTCACTACAAGTAAAATATCTTTCACACAAAATATCTTTCCCATTTACATGACTCATTCTTCCTTCAAATTACTGTATGCACACACATGTATTTGTCATACACACAGAAAGACTGAGAGTAGGGAGAAACAGGGGCTAATACAGCTACCAAGCATAGAAAGCACAATGAGGTAAATAGTGTTAACTCTAAGAGTCTCTGTGTCAACCCACGTTAGAAATGTTGCTACTGCTACACAAAATGATATTAGACTAGATCTTGCTAATCTTGAAAAAGTGTATATAAATTTCACTGACCAGAGGAAAAAGAAGGTCAGAATGGACCTGGCTCAATGATTTCTTCTGTTTCAGCAATAAAATGTCTAAAGGGATTTAATAACAGGCAACTGTTTAGACTTGTCATCCTGCTGCCTGTAATATGATGATATAGCACTAGAAGGCAAAAGGCAGAAGGACATTGCTGTTCCTGTGGAGCTCTTGTCTGTTTCATCCCATACAATCACAACAGAAATGAAACTCCCCACAGATGTCTCTGAAAGCAGAAACTTATTAGAAAAGGATGGAGATTTTAACATGCCTACATCATCTCCAAACACTAATCACAATTTTAAGCATTCTGGCACTTCCTCAGCTGCCCTGTAAAACCAAAACTAGCAAAGAGCATGATATTTTGTTGGTTTATTTGTTTCTTTAAGATAAAACCATAGCTTTACAACAGATCTTTTAGTCTGTGCCAATTTTTTCCCTTAAAACATCAGAAATGTGTTCACTGATTTCAAGTGACAACTTCCAGCACAATTATCTGTGAGTGAACTATCTTATAAAAGAAATTAAAAATAAAATTAATCAACTTACTTGAAAACTGTATGGCAAATCCAGATTTACTGATATAAAAATCTGTGTCAAACTGGATAGTTACTATGTTGAGTGTACTGTGAATGCCTTCAGGTATAAGGGAGCCACTAATTTCTTTGAGCAACATCTCATTCTCAGGTGGGCCATCCCAAA
Organism: Sterrhoptilus dennistouni; assembly: GCA_013397095.1. Taxonomy (NCBI): domain Eukaryota; kingdom Metazoa; phylum Chordata; class Aves; order Passeriformes; family Zosteropidae; genus Sterrhoptilus; species Sterrhoptilus dennistouni. Next base: position 1,263,172 of record VWZU01017021.1, on the reverse strand, counting down.
CTCGAAGAATGTCATGAGATGCCTCAGTATCAAAAGCAAGAAATTGGAGGCTGAAAGAACACCAAGATTTTATTGTCAGCTTGAATATTACTGAACAACATGATTTCAACAACAAAACTAAACAAACAGAAAAAAAGCAAATAAAATTTAACTTCAAAGGGTAATTTTTTATAATGTTCCACATGTTTATCTTTGAATGCATGAAAGCCCAATACTAAAATGAATTTGAAAGAAAAAACCTTAAAACATTTTAATTTGCCAACCATAAACTAATATATCACTTTAGCCATTCAAATAATGTATAAGTATCTACACAATCTTTTCAGAAAACAGTTTCAGTTTTTCTAAGATAATATTATGTATCATATTCCCACCAAAACAAATTAACTAAAAAGAACAGTGAAAATGTAAGTTGCGTTGTGCTGTTTTGTGGGGTTTTTTTTTACTGTAGTCTTTCACTAAAGAGTTCTGCTGCCTCCAGCATTTCATGAAATTTTAACCAATTTTAAAGCTCAGTCTTCTTTGAATAATGCTTATGGAAAAATCAGCAATTTCAACCCAAACTTAAAAGGTCAAAACCAGTGATCTGCATCTAAAGTTTTAATCTCAAAATTTTATTTTTTTTTTTTAACTGCACTCTAGAGGTAAGATTTGGTTATTATAGTCCCAAAAAATTGTTAAAATTTTAAGACTCATTTTCAGTACCTGACAATATTTCCTGGGTCTACTTCAATCACCCACATGCAACGCAGATTGTTGTCATAGGGAAAAGGATATCCAGGGGACAAGATTCTTCCTGATGACTCTCCTTTAAAGCGTCCTCCACATTCAGCTAATAAAAAAACAACATTATAGAATGATCTTACAGCTAATCATCTGAGCAATCAGTTTATACATCTACTCTTTTGTTGAACAGGTTACACAATTAAACTGACCATATGCCATGATATTGTGTAATAGCATATAAGGACTCCATTTCACCTCTTGCTTCACCTACTTACTCAATCCTAATTTCCTCTAAATTAAGATAAAAAAGAAAGCTACTTTAATATTTAAGTATTAAATATTAAACAATGGGAATAATTGAGCCTGTAGGTAGCTGCAAAACTTATGAAGTTATAGCAATATTGTAAACAAACACAAAAAACAAAAATACAAAATAACTTTAAATCGGTTCATATCTTGTTTTATTTTATTTAATCTATTTCATACAAATATGAGATTTTTCTAGCTTATTGATACTTATATATAAGTAAAAAATACTAGTTTTACAATGCTTTTCTGATTAAACCTTTTATGTTGATTGTTTGCTGACATTAACTAGATTTGCATGTATTAGGACTTTCAGTATGCACAAATGTTTAAGGATTACTATCTTTTTTTAACCTAAAAAGGCTCAGATAGACTTAGATAGATTAAGGTGACTTAGCTAGACATAGATGAGATATATGCAGAGAGAAAAATAAATGCCTGTGGAAATATATCTGTACACATATCAGATCATATACATCAGATTTTACACAGATCTAACAATCCTCCAAATTATTTTTTTTTTCTTTCTTGCATTCAAAAAAATAAGTAAAGAAATAAAAAAATAGAAGAATGTAATACCAATGCACGAAGGTAGAGGATAGTCCCATGCCCTTCTTTCCCCAGTCATACACTTTAGAAGGCTGCTTCCATGGAGTGTGTAACCTGGATTGCATCCATAAATTATAGTACTTCCAGCAAAATGACCTTGGTCACTGATTTTATATCCAAACTGTGGCACACCAGGATCCTCACAATGTGACAGCTCAAAACCTATGTAAGGAATAAAATGTTGTATTTACAGAATCAAACAGATAAATACATTAATGAAATTCGTGTTTTTTGGTTTTCAGTGGAAATAAATAATTTTCAAACTAAATATAATATTTTTAGGATTTCTTCTCTGTTTTTAAGCAGTCTGAGTAGGATAACGGCCTATTCACATTTCTTAGGGCATTATCAAGCTATGTCATAAATTTAGTTTTCCTAAGAGTTCAATTAAAGACAGAATAAAATCCGTTATCATTATCAATAGGTTTTAAAATGTTATGATAAATTATAAACTGGCAGCTAAAGCAACTGTCCGCTTACTTGTGAATAGACATTTAAAGGCTCATAAATAAAACTTAACAGCAGATTCCCCATTATTTTCCATAGTAACAACAGCAGCATAATAGCACCTGTTGCACCAAAGAAAAAATACTTTTTCATCGTTCTTTACCCTGATTTTTAGTTCAGTAGTTTGCAAATTTAAGAACTACACGCAGGAATCAATGATAATGATTATATAGAGGATTCAAGCCAAACAACTCGGACATTTTTGAGACTTAAGAGATGTGAAGCAAGAAGAAAACAAAAATAACAATGCATTACATGGAAACAGGGAGGTATACCAACTTATGGGGAAACATAAATTGCAACTTGGGAAAAAAAAAAATCCTATTCCAAATCAAGTTTTCTGTTATTAACTGAGAAGCAACTTGAAATCTCACTTTGTTCAAAATCAAATAATTTTATCAATATCATGTAGCTTAGAACGTGTGTAGGCAAAAAAAGAAGAGCCTTTGTATTAGATTGCTACTCCTATACATAGGTAATATGTAAGGAAAATAAGGGGTTTTCATTTTCATTTCAACACATCATTCATACAGTATCTGTCCCTCTGGTCAACAGTTGGTAGCCTTTCACAATCTCTCTTCAGATGCTGCATTACTATTCTTGATTGAAAAAAAAGTTCTTTATTGTATTTTACAGGCAAAATACTTGTAAATGGATTGTAAATGTTGGATAAGGTTACTCAGGTAAAGGGAAAAAAAAGTATATTAAATGCTGTATATTTCTTGTTCTTCCTTCAGCTCATTTCATGCGTGCCTGAATGTGTCTCAGCCTCCACAACCTCTGAGCTGAACTTCTCTCATTCCTAAACTATTGTTTCTTAGTACAGTGTGTGCTGCGGAAGCTCTGAAAGACATTAAAGTGAAACCCAGTCAAAGAACCATTTGATAATGCTGGTCTGGACAATTATTGACCAGTTAGAATTTCCTGTCTTCTAAGAAAACTTCTGACAACACTGTGAAAAGAAGTCCAAATCTGCCTTGATCCCTGATATGTCCTCATTTCTGGACAGCCTCCTTACAGACACACAACCAAAGCCAACTTTTTAACTGATCACCTCCCTCGGGAGGGTGAACATGTAACTCCATTGCCTAACCAGGGGAACCAGCAGCATTTTTTCTTCCCTAACTTCATGTGTCCAGAGCAGGCAGAGGGCCTGGTGCCTCAGCCACCGCATGGTGGGGCCGTTTGTGCAGGACAGCATACAGGTAGAACACCTCTTTGAAGGGTGAAGATCCCGTTGGCCCAATAGAGACTTGAACTCACCAAAGGGGCACTGGTTTTTGCCATCTGCACAGCTCAAGGGTTCTCATCCAACCTGACCCTCAAGGCAGAATGGTGGGGACTTCTCTGAGCAAAGGCTGCAGTTCTGACTGGGAGGTCTGCTCCATGTTTCCTGGCTCATGGACCCACTCAGACAGAGCTCAGACTGAGCTCTCTTCCTTGTATCCAACCCAAATGTGCCCTCTTTCAGTTTAAGGCCAGTACCCCTTGTCCTATTGTCACATGTCCTTGTAAAGAGTCCCTCTCCATCTTTCATGTAGGCTCTCTTTAGGCACTGGAAGGTCCCATAAGGTCTCCCCAGAGCCTTCTTTTCACCAGGCTGAGCAGCCTCAAATGTTAGTCTTTCTTCATAGGAGAGGTGCTCCAGGCCTCTGATCATCTCTGTGGCCTTATTCTGGACTTACTTTTTCTTCCAATTTTACCAATATCAACAAAAGAAGATTCATCATTGTTCATGGTAAGAATTCTTCAGGCTAGGAAAATGTTCTTTAATAAGAATGTCTCAAAAGACAGGAAATGTTATTGATAAGGTTCAAGTGCTGGGCTTTGTTGCACCTATACAAATAAGAAAAATTAAATTCTTTGACACAGACATAGTAACACAGAACTGAGAGTCCTATCTTTAATCATAGGGTACAGTCCTATTCTATTACATGCTAACAGAATATAATTGTACAACCTCCTTTTGAAAAATGATTACATACTCTGTTATTATCTTGAAATATTTTCCTTTCATACTGCAAGAATTATGCTTTTTAAATTAGATTTAGTTTTAAAAACATTATGTCAAGCTTTTAAGTGAACCATTTTTGAACAGGTAAAAAATGAATTATTTGAGCACAAGGACAAAAAAAATGTTGATAGCTGCATTGCAGAATTACCTTACAACACTGTCTAGCTTGATAAAAATTAGTTTTATGTAATAATTCAGTGATGGCAAAAAAAAAATAGATTCTAAGAAAGTCATACACACTACATGTCAATAGTCATGTGCTACAAATTTCAGAAACTGATACTTGGTCAATTAGATGTATATAGCTTCTTCCACATATCCTCTGAGCCAGAGATCAGAAACATTTTTTCCTCTCCTCATCTTCATAGTTTAAGTCCATATATAGGTTTTTGTTAGGAACGTTTCTTTATAATTTTGTTTCCAAACTGGATTATTCTAAACAATAATCCAACCTTAAAAACAAAAGCAAAGTAACTATCAGAGATGAGTATTAAGAAGGAGAATTTCTTTTTCTTATGACTTATCTTCATGAAGCAATGTTTTTTGGTTGCATTTTTTAAACTACTCACAGAATTCAATATTTGTATGAACAATGAACTGGAACTTACCCTGATTTTTTTCTTATGCTTTCCAAAAGTGAAAAATACCCCTCTAGAAAAACAATGGTGACTTATGTAATAGATCAAATGTCAAAGCCAGGGTTTACTATGCTCTCTGTTTTGGGTTTTTTGAGGTACAGAAATGAAAATATAATATTTTGATGAGCAATTTGCTGTTAGTTTTTTGCATAATTGTCATTTAACTCCATTTTCATCTTACAAGTGAAGAAGTTTCATTCCTTTAAAAGCATAAATCAATTCCTTCTATTTTCTCAAATACTTACTAGTATACACAAGCTGAAAACCTTCATCAGTGCCCTCCAAGTCCGAGTTAAATTCCAACCATAAATGATTTGAAGTGCTGCTTAGTGTCAGGCCTCTTAATGATGCCCCAGTATACGCGCCCAGCAGGTGAGCAGTGTTGTCTTTGCCATCATAGATCTGTAAAAAAATGTGAGTTTTACAGTTGTGAAGAAAGAAAAGGAGATGTCTTTTACTTACAAAACAATTCTGTACTTCTGTGTTAAGAGGAAGAACAGCTTTGTCAAGGGACATCTATTGCCAGTCAACCTGGAGTACTATTTATATACACTATTTGCCTTTCTTGACTTAAGCTGACATAGGTGCGGTGAATTTTCAAAAGCAGTTTAAAATATGTCAATTCCTTTTTCACATAACAATAGAAGGGGGCAGAAGTGCCATATCAGCTCAGGTATTTGAGATATCTGTGTTTTCTCTTTCACTGTCAGTATTGTAATGCTGATCACAACCTATCAGCAAACACCTATAATGTGCATCTGCCTCAAGTCTGAGGTGGCACAACAGAAAGTCTCATATATCCCCAACTTTGGCTTCTTAAATAAACCTGTAGTGGCTTTTTATCCTGTGATGACAGGTTAAAATAAAAGTGTGAAGTAAAAGGAGAACAGGAAATAACTTTAACAATTGCTTCTGTAAGTTGTAAGAGTATTTTAATCTATATGTAAATCATAGTACTGCATTTTTATTGTTTATTTTTCTTCAAGTGTTGTTCTTTTCCATCTATCAGAATACTAAATATGTAGAACAATCTTCTAATATTTTTCAGGAAACTCCCCTTCAAATCTGGTTGCTTTAAAACACCACAGGTTTTTGTATTCTTGGGATTCCTAAAACACTTCCTATAATTTAATTATAATTGTTCACCCAAACATTATTTCCTGTAGGATTTATTTACTATTTATTTTATAATACTAAAACTTTGATTGGCGGTTTAGGAAAAATTTCACTTGCAAATCAGTAAATTGACCTGAAAATAATTTCAAAATTGCAATAAAGGGAAATTGTAAAGCCTTATTAAAATATACTGAATTGTCTGAAGTTCTAAATTCTATTTTAATTCTATTAATTACAAATGTAATTAAAGTTTGTATCTTTAGAGGAATCTGCACCAGAATGAAATCAAAACATGTACACCAGCAATAGTAGTAAGGCAATAATGTAAATGTGAATTATTATGATGCCTGTTCCCTATCTGTAAGAATAAGTTACACACCTAATTCCTCTTTTCCAGAAATCCTTATGTCTTGAGTAATAACAAAGACTTTAAATTTAATGATATGCTGAAATTAAACAAATAAGTGACTTCTAGCTATCTATAATGAGTAAATAATTGTACAGGAGTTAAGGATGCACAAGATGACTTAACATAATTCCTTGGGTTTTACTGACACAAGCAAATAAATTCCAAGCAAACTTAGATTTAAAAGCCAATGTCCTCAAGTGGACTAAAAGTAAAATCAGAGAAGAAAAAAGTGCAATTAATGCACATCAACTAAAAAATAATTTCAATATATATAAAGCAGTGTTAAAAAAGATGCCTTTTCTTTTTATGAAACACCTTTAAACTATACTAAGATCATTAATCAAGCCAGAAAAAGGAAAAAAAAAATCACAAAACTAATTCCAAAACAAGAAAAACCACACCAAAACCAAACCCAACAAAAGAACCCCACCCAACCCAGAAAATTAATTCTGAAATGCACTTAGTTTTGTTTTAGCAACTGAAAGGAAAATACCCATTTCAGGAGAATTACTGCTATCCAGCAGAGATATATACTTCATGACAGAGTTAAACAAAACCCAGCTTGAATTCACTTATAATTAATAATAACCTAGGATTCAGGATTTATTTTATTTTTAAAAACTATGTAAGAGTAAACCATTTCCTGCTATCTTTGTATCACCAATACTTAGCCAAAGGAAGCTGGTAATAAGTTATACCAATTATTCTCATTGTCTCACCAAAACTTCAAATAAGCTGTGTCATGATACCAATTTTCTTCACGTTAGAATTTCTCCATATCCATTTTATTGCCAATTTTGTTAGATGCCCTACCGTATTAAATCTTTCACATTACTCCACTGACATCTCTCATTAGTTAATATTCATTCTATTTCATGGGCTAACTGGCTGTCCCTTTGTATAATATTTTTAAATCTATATAATTTCTATGCAGGAACAGAATTTAAAGTATCTAACACTTCTGCAACTGTGAGTAGGAGAACTGCATTTGGCTGAGGCAGAATTGTGATTCATCTGAACACTAAATTGAATTATTTTTTCCTTTGGTTGCTGTCTTTCAGACATTCAAAGTACCCCTCTTCTTAAGATACTGGTGTCTCCCTTAGGACAATAAATGAATGCATGTTTTATAGTGTAACTCAAAATTTAGGTCACATTTTCATTTGTCTGCTCAGTTTGAGTTAATAGGAAAAAAAAAAGGGAAATTTATAGAATAATTTAAATGGTACAATTTAGCTTGCCAATAAAGTGGTAGCAGACCTTTCTGAGATTTACAGAACCAATGTTTTCTTTCTAACCTTGTTAAACTAGGTGGGAGCTAAATATTTTGAATGAGTTAGTAATTCAGCTTCATAATTTTTTGGAAGGCAATATTTTATGTGAATTAAGGTAGCATAAGTAGCTTATTTTTAATATATGAATTTTAGGCCTTGCCTACTCTCTTCTAGGCCTTGCCAGTGCATGTAGATTTTAGTCACTTGGGTGCTAAAGATAAGCCCAAGGATAATCATTATAAAAATACTATTCAGTTGGATATATTTTTCTACAAATCATCCTGTAATATTAATTCAAAGATAATTGACTCATGACTGGATAATCCCTGGATATGCTGGTAACAAACTATTCAGTAAACAGAGGTCCATCTTTAGTAGGTATTTCACGGCCCAATATTTTAAATGATTAATTCATAAAGAAAAACAAAGGCACAGAAAACTGTGTCAATGGTCTTCGTTCCACAATAATATATTGAAATGTTGCAGGGAAGAACGCTAACACTCTACCTAAATATTTGAATTAATAGATGGTATACTCAAACTTTGAAGGAAGTGTTGCTTGCACTTACAATCCGAGGGCAAATAAAACTTACTAATCTCTTAAGTGGCTTCCTTATCAACAATTTTTTAATGGAAATTAATGCCCTTTTTTCTGCTAATTTATCTAACTATATAAAATTTTAGCGAGGGAGTATCATAAGTGAATGTATAAAATTTTTGCATTTTAATCAAGCTATTTTTGAGATTTTCCATTGAAACATAAAAGGCATATGGATATGAAGATCTGTTCCTTTATAAAGAGAAGAAATAACATAAAATCAGCAGCTCAGAACTGAGGCTGTCAACACCCTGTCAAATGTATACCACATGCGAATAGAAGCAACTAATATAAAGACAAAAGGGTCCATATGTTTGGGGGGGTTGGGGGGAGGTTGTCCCCTACATTCATTACCTTTTTCTCAGTCTTATATTCAGGATGATATTGCTAAAATTATTATTATTATAAACATGAAGATTCTCAAGCAACAAATTAGCAAAAAAGTCCAAATAACACATCCCTTCAAAGTCCTTGCCCAAAAACCCTCAAAAACTGAATCATGTGCGCACATTTAAAATCTGGCCCACAGAGGAGACAATGAACAAATGCAGTAAAACTGAATCCTCTGTATTTGGCAGGAGCATAAACAGTGCTGAGCCAAGCAGAGCCAAAGGCAACCCTGAGTTCTGTTTGCTGTTACACTGTTACCTGCCTGTTGCTGCAGTGAGTGCTTTAGTACAAGGAAAAAGAAAGATTGCTTTATAACATTATTAAAAATAATTCTAAAATCAGGTTTTTCCACATAGGTGCAATATTGCCTATCACTTCAGTTCTCACACTGCATAAAGGGAAGCACATAGTCTACCACAAAAGAGGAAAAAGATCCTTTTCATATTCAGTGTTCCTCTCTCTTTTGTTTTAGGTTTATTCTATGAAATCTGTCTGCAGAATTTTTGGAGGAGGGGGTTTGATTTTTTTTATTTTAATTTAAACATTACCAGAAGTCTACTCATTAATTAGTACCATGCATAGATACACTTTTCTTTATGCTGAAATCTACTGAAAAATAAAGAAAACAATCATATTAGCAATGTCCAAGTTTCAATTTTAATAAAAGTGCCTTTTTCCCTGTAAATTAAAAAGTATGTTAAAATATCCTTGATATAAAAGAACATTTTCTACATGCAACAGATTTCAACACAAATAACACATTCGCCACTATCAATGGACTATTCAGGCAATCAGAACAATGATAACTCTGTTCTTTCTCTGTATATCTCAAGGACTTGCTTACAGCTAGCAGAGACTAGAAAGTTTACAAGCAAAATTGGTGGACTGACATAAAAGCAGGGAAAAAAACTCCAGAAATGTTTTCATACTTTGGAAAAAATGCGTTATTTATTTTTGCCTCCCACACAGGCAGCTTATTCTAAAAATATTGAATTCTGGAAACATAGTGCACAAACTCAATTATCAGTACAATTGCAAAGAAGGAAGCAAGCATTACAGAGTTTATGAGCTTAATATTAAATGGATTGGCATGTAGTGATTGTAGAGATCCTAAATCCTTCATACGCTTTCATATAACTTTAACAAATATTAGAACAAGATATGGCACTTTCATGAGCATGTTAAATCCCTACATACAAAAAAAAAAAAAAAAAAAGTAAAGCTATTTATATATTTCTTAGAGACATTTATATATTTCTTAGAGATATTTATTTATTTCTTACAGTTTCTAACAAAAACCAAAAAGAACTACAGCATTAATTGCAAGCAGCCAGAGCAGTTACACTGAAAGAAGAACAAGAGAATTGCATACTAAATGAAGCAAATTAAAAACAAATTATATGCTCTGAAACCTCTGTTCTATACCAGTTCAGAACTGATGAGAGGGAACTCCTCCTTCTCTGCCCCTGGAGTAATAATAAGGGCGGTGATTTACTTGCGTTAAATGTGCTGTTTCTCTCTAAGGCTGCATTCCCAGTACAGCTGTTCCACTGTTTCAATCACAGTGCTTGTCAGATATAAACATCATCCACGGTCAGTTAACTCACATGGCAAGCAGCAGACCTCATGGCTTCATTAAAGAACTTGTCAAAATTTTATTAGACTACTCAGTGTATTCAGACTTTGAATGGAATGTCAGCTGCATACCTCTAGTGATCTAATAATCCTTGCTGCAAGAAAAAGTAACACAAATTTTATTACTAACTTTGCCAGCATTCTCCTCTCTGGCTTCTGATAAAAAGTTGTTGATTATCCAAGTTTGTCACTAAAAACCTGAGCTTTAACAAGGAAATATTATGGAGTTGCTTCATTTCTGTGTGGGGGAAGGAAGACCTCTCTAGAAGCTGGTGTTTTAAGTGGTTCGATTTTAAAATGGTGACTGCTCTGCTCTTCCTTGTTCACAGTTGATGGGGAACTCTGTATTCACTGTACGTCACTTGGCTGTTTTGAAGACAAGATGAAGGTTTTTTGATTTTTTTTTTTAACTTAAGTTCCTTCCAGTTACAAAGTAGTGATATATATTAGGTTAAAAGGGTTTGTTGATTATTAATTATTCATTTAAAAGCAAAATATAACCCTAATGTCCTACTCCTGTAGCCAAAAGATTATTCTCTGCAACAGCAAAACAGGCAAGTTAGGCAGTATATTCCCTTTCTTAGAGGGGAATAGGATCATAGAAAGGGATCAATAGGCAACCGCAGAATTGATTCTGGGAGAAAAGTTTTGGAATGTGTAACTGCTAATGTGTTTCCTGAAAAAGTTTTCTTTATCAAATGAACACATGAAAAAAGAGTGCAATATAATTAAGACATTTTGTGAGAATTTCAACTAAGATAGGAAGCAGGAAAAGACACCATGGTTTCTAAAGATATTTCTTCCCACAATTATAAAGGCTGAGTGCCTCTGTCTTGCTATGATGTCAGATAGACTGAAAAAAAAAGTGACAATCGTAATCAAGAATACCTCTCATAGCTTGTTTTGGATTTCTTTAATAGGGAGGAATTTCAGCTCCTTATTATAATTCAAGGCTGCTGACTTGGAAAACAAATACTCTAATTACACAACACTAGTTTCATTTAAAAAACACACCTGCAATATACAGCAAATATTTCTGCCACTGACATTTACAGCTGACTGATGGCCTTCCTCTGTCTATAATTAATTTAGCATTATTTTAATTTCACATTGATTGAGTAGCAGTACTAAAGCAGAATTTTCTTCTCTAAGTCTCTGAGTTAAGTTTGTCTAGTTAAGCATCTGAAGTGCATATGGTTCAAATGGCATTTGAAAAGTTGTAAATGAGTAGAACTTTTCAAAAATGTACATTAAATTATTAAGAAAGAAAAAGAGAAAAGTTGAATTGTTTTATTTTTATATTCATTTATATTTATCTAAATGTACATGGCTGTAGCTCCCTTTCCCACAGTGGTATGGGTATCTTTTTCAATTAAGATAATAGAGTTGAATTGTTTCAACCTAAAAAAAAAAAAAAATATCCTTGAGAAAAATCCATCCATATGCATTTATTGGACAACAGTTATTTGGTTAATAACTGTTAATAATTAACCAACTGGTTTTGTTGGTTCATTGGTTGGTCTGAGGCTTTTTTCCATAATACTTACATTTTAATAAATGCTAAACAGCTTTCAAATTAAATCTTCAAAATTAATTAATGCAACAATTAAAGGGCATCCACTTGGTTTTCAAATGAGCAACAATTTTAATATAAAATAAACCCACCTGTGCATTCTTTTTGATGCCTGATTTCATTTTGCATTAATTGTTTAGGTCTGCTTATACTTTAGGTATAATTAGCCCCTTTTGGAAATGCTTGTATCTGACAACTAATGACAGAAATCTTCCCCTAATGCACAGATGGCTACAGTTAGATGAGATAACCCCCAGTATGAATCACAGTTGCTTTTTAGGAAAACATATTTTCATAATCCTTCTCATTTAATACATACATGGAAGAATATGGCAGAAAAACTTTTTTAAATCAAACATGATTGGCATGGTACTTTTTGTTCCTTTGATTTCACAGAGGCAAATTTAATTAAATTACATATTCTGAACAATTGGACAATCATTTAATCTCAGATATCTTAGTGCATTGGTGTACTATTGCAGATGGTATTTGCAAAAAGACACCCTGATCAACATCAACTTTAAATGTTGGCTAAGCAATACATGCATCTGGAACTATATGTTCTGGAGTACAGTAATAAAATCTATGAACAAATCAAAGATAGGGGAAGATCACTGTATAAAACTCTGGTAGGTTCTAGTATCCTTCTTTGACCTTTGTTTCTTTCTTCGACGCACACCAGAATAAAGTAATTTAAAATGTAAAACTTATGTACCAATGGCAGTATGTAGACTGTGGTAATTTAAAGTTATGGGTGTTATGTTTCATTATATTTAGATCACAGCTCAAGTTATGAAGATACTGTGAAAGTAAACAAAACAGAAGATGAATATTTACGCCTAAAAATACAATACAAATAACCATTAAGGCAACATTTGTTTCATCATTTCAACTTCTTTTCTAATTTTCTCTGCTCAGAAAAATGTGTTAAGAAAAGATATTACGGAGGCGCCTAATTTTTAACTTTTTAAAAATGGAATAATTTTAAAAAGATATTTTGTAAAAGATGCTCCATATCCACTTACCTGGAACTGTGCTATTGTAGACAGATAAACTTCAATGATGGGGGGTACTAGAAGTTCAGAAATAACAAATAAGTTACATGATTACCTACCTTAAGAGCATCCCCTTGGGCTAAGTGAAATGTTCTGGCAGAAATATTGATTCCTTTCCCTGCTTGTACCTGAATGCTATAAATACATTCATGGTTGTTTTCATAGTTAAGAGGATAATTGGGGGACAATAAGATTCCTTCATTATTTGTCGTGGAGGCTCCACATTCAGCTGCAATTAAAAAAAATGTTAAGGTATGTTTTAATAGAACACATAAATATTTTTAGTAATGGTGATAATGGTAATGTTAATGTAACCTAGTTCAACATTAATAATGTTTATTAATATCTAAAATCTAGATTTAAGTACATGATCATGACAGAGATTGGCATCTACAAGAATATTTCTAAATTACAATACTTTAATAAAAGTATATAAAAAAACACTGCGAGTTCAAATCATATTAATGATACATTTCATAATGATATTGTTTTAATAGGATCTCCCTTGAATTCTGTTGTATTTGTTTTAATTTCTCCAACACTGAAATTCATAAAGACGTGGAAATTAAATGAATGTAGAAGAAATCTAAAGAGTTATATGAGTATTTATTTATATATACACAAACATGAATAAATATATATATGTGTAGATACATACATTTTCACATAGATTAATGAAAAAAAGATTTTTTTTTCCTCTGGTATTATTTAACCAAGATCACCAACCTAGTCCATGGTATAAACTACAGTAGGAAAATATTATGCTATAGCTTCTAGTAGAAGAAAAACATAACTCCCAGGAAAAGGAAAATTAATTTACTTATTTTCAAGTAATAAAGTTATTATTTCAAGAAGTAAACCTTATAATTCAAGATTTTGGCAATTCAGTTAATTACCCATAAAAACTGGAAACATACACCTTGTGGCAATGCTTCATTAGGCATTATTAACTAAATTTCACTTCCTATCATATATTGGACTATATATTTAATTTTTATTCAGTAATTTTTAACATTTAGTTACCATGTATTTTAAATAGACACTGAGAAACTATTACAATTGTTTGCTTCCCTTTTTATTTAATCATGATATATGGCCATTGTAGTGCAAGTACAAGAGTATTTCCTCTCTTTTTAACAGATTAAGATTAATTTTAAATTTAACCATAACACTAAATTTTCAGGGTTTATGTTTGTTTTCAGGATTATTTCAATATTCTTGCCACTTATTTTACCCACTCTCATGAGAATGCATCTCATTTATTTTAAGTTTACTGATTTATAATTTCACAGAATAAGTAATGCTGTTCTGCAAAACTGTGTGGTAATCTTAATGGATTGAAAAGATGTTTAGGCAAACTATGGTGTCTATTCTAAAATGTTTTATTATTTATTAAAATTACTATAGTTTCTAACCCGGACTTGTTTGAGCAACATTCAAGATATTGAAATATATATTTTTTACATGAAATTAAGACAGCAATGACAAAAAAACCCATTTTGAAACCCCCTTTCTGTATGCAACTAAAGCAGACATTGCACAGAAAGCCAAATCAGGCACAGATCAAAGAACAAATGCTTGATGACTACATCTAATTCAGCAATATAGAACAAGTACCCAAATAATTCAGGTGACATTATTTTGTCCTAGAACAGCTGGATACATACAATCTAGGCAGAAGTAGAAAACCTTCTATTCCACATGATCACACTATCCTTTTATTGCACTCTCAAATAAATGGGTATTTGCTATTTCAAAGATGCAGAGGTCAGTTTGAATTACAACAGAAAAGAGAAAGATGATCGTAATTTCAGGACTGTGAGATTTCTTTTCTCATTCCAGAGGGATATAAAAGCCAAAAGGCACAAGATAATTATGGTATTAAGTTGATTCAACAACTCTGGGCTATGTCAGAACTATAATTTAAAGCAATTCTTTAAAATCTGAACACAGCAGTAAGCTAACTGTTGGGACATTTTTAACTAGTGTTTTAGAATCATGCTGTTAAGAAGAAGGTTGTCACCACGTCATCATGTTTCATGTCATCATATTTATCAATATGATTTTCTGAGTTTAGAGGGAGAATATTATGTTCCAAGTTGTGGCTGTCCCATCTCTGGAAGTGTCCAAAGTCAGGCTTGAGCAACATGCTTGAGTAAAAAAATGTTCCTGTGTATGGCAAACAGATGTACCACATGATCTCCAAAGGTCCCTTGCAACCCAAACCATTCTGTGATTCTTTGTATCTTGTGTTAGAAGACAAGAAAGCTAGTTTAGTAAAAGCAGTCTTTAAAACCACAGTATAATAGAATTTCTCCCATAGCACCATCACAGTTCCATGGAGGCACCAGTCCAGCCTACAACAGTTGCTTCTTTTGTACACTTCTCAGCAGAATTCTGACACAATCAACAGTTAGTTCCTGGCTTCTCTCTTTGCCTCCTGTCTGTGCAAATTATGGCTTAAAAAACCACAACAGAACAACTAACCACAAAGCACTAAACACATGCTCAGTCATAAACAAGAGTAAAAATTAGATTCTGGAACAAGTGCTAAATCAAACTGAGAAGGTCCACAATTAGTATTGTAAGGCATTCCAAACTACAGAATAGATAGTTCTATCTGAGAATCTCCACTCCTATCTATAAACATGAACAGGCAGTTATATTGTTTAAAATCCCATGAAGCTTCATGGGACTTACATTACTTTCCATTCTCTGATGTTAATACTAGAGCAAAGATAAAAAGAGATCATAATAATTCTAGTTGCATTTAAGAGCTGAGTAAAAAAGTGTCAGGAAAAAGTAAAGTAAATGGAATCCTTAAGTTTAAAATAATCCAGATATTAAACATATGCAATTTTTTCAAAGTGTTTGGAAAACAATTTTAACAGGCATTACAGTAAGTGGAAGATAAAAAAAGGCTTAAGAGGAAAACAAGATAAAATTAAGGGAATATGTGTAAATAGGGAAATAAGAAGAGAGTAAAGAGGTGACAAAACAGTACTTCAGAAGTGAAGGAAAAATTCATTGGATCAGAGAGTTTGTAACCATTCTTTAAATCATACATAATGCTGTTATCAGAACTTAGAATATTTTGTTACTGTATTAACTGTATTAATGTTTTATTCTAGTAATAGTCCCTCTTCAACAGAGATAAAAATCAGGCTGTTTTATTAATAAAGTTTTGGGCTTTTAAAAAACTTCTACTTGTTTCAGCTGAAACCTAGATCCTGCCCTACACACATTCCTTGTATGAAAAAAATAATTGTCCACATGCAGATATCTTTCCACAAAAACTTTAATTCAGCCTAATATAAAGTAGAAGGATGTAATAGTAAATTAATTACTGTTTCTAGACTTTGGCAGAAATAATAGATTCATTTCAGTATTAGAAAGGAAAATAAACAAAAGCCTCAAAAGAAAAATAATGAAAAAATAAAAACTTCTAAAACAAGATAATTATAATAAAAGACTGTTATGCTTTTGGCTATGAATGTGTGTTCATTGCACCTTTCCATATTAAAACAGATGAAATTTAACTGCTGTTTATTAATGTATTTTAATTCTGTAAGCAAGTGAAATGTCATTGTTATTGTTACCAAGGAATAATTGCATCTATTTGTGTAACTTAACCATTTGAACACAATTCTTCAGTCAATTAATTGAATGGCTTAAAAATAAAATTAAACAATTAAAAATATATATAATATTGCAATATTTCTCACAATTTAGCTGATTAAAATCTTGCCATAAATAATTTTCAATCAAAAAACCCCCAATGTGCTCCTACAGATCAAAATTCAGACAGAGTGAAATTGTTTTCTTCAACACAATCCTTTGGAATCCAAAGATGAGAGCTACTTCTAGCAGTTCTGTGTTTTGAAAAGATGGTATCTCCTGGTTAAGAGACTGTGTATTGCAACAGCTTGAGTGGGCAAGTAAGCAGAAGCATTCCAAGTAGGATTTTCTCTTTAAGCAACTTTGTACTATATTGTAAATAAAGTTACTTCAGAAACTGTGTCTAAATTCAGTGCTCAACAAACGGTTTCTTATTAAGCCGTTTGTCTTCAGATGTTCTAGCTCTTCAACTGAAGGCTGGCAGAAACCAGAAAATATACTCTTGTCAAAACCAGGCAGCAAAACAAATGATAGTGCAAAAATACTGAAAGGATTAAGTTGTTACTAAAGCTTTCTTTCTCTGAATAGCATGAGTCATAAGGTTATCACAAGTTTTCATATTCTGAGAGGTTAAATACAGGGAACCCTATGCCAATGAAAAAAGGAAAAAGAACATTGTCTTCAATCAGTAAGAATAGTGGGGTTTCCTTTTATTTTACATTGTTCCAAAATACAAGACTTCCTTTCACGTAGGCAAAATTATTAAGAGAAATTTCTAATTATATATCTGCAATACAGGTATCTACTTTCTAGTTGATCTGAACATCAAAAGATTCATGCGGCTGTTTGTGTATTTAACTTGTTTTCAATATACTTTGGCTGTTTTATGACTACTTTATTTATCTTATAATGAAAGACAGTATTTCCAGATCTGGGAAGATCCTGTATTTATGACCTCAAATAATTTTACAAAAAGATGATATTTCTATATCAATGGCCAAATAGCCAATGGCCAAATACAAAAGAAATCTTTCTTAGAAAGAATTACTTACAATATTAATGTTATTTTTCATAACTGATCGCTCCAGCTGACAAGAATGGGTAGGAGTCCCATATACTTTAAATAATATGCTCCTGCATTGCAATCGATCAAAGGAGGATGAAAAAATAGCATGACAAATGAGCTTCTACATTAACATTAACAAGGCAAATTGTATTAAAAATCCACATTCTATATTAAAAAAGTTTAAACTACCAATACGCAAGACTTTCCTTTAAACTAATTTAATATTCATATAAAAAACCCCAAAAAAAAAAAAAAAACAAAAAAAATCCCAAAACATTAACAACCAAAAACCCCCTCCACAAAACTGAGGAACTGCTGGAACTGTTGGAACATAGTAAAAATTTCCACAGCAGGGAACAGGAACAATTAAAACTTGATACAAAATCTTAAAATACATAAGAAATATTTAAAAACTCCTCATCATATCATAATGCTATTATACTAATATATGGTGAGACCTCAATCACTGTTTTTTGCTTTTATCAGGAATCTTATCCCTGAAGAAAATATAAGACATATAACATATTCAAAAAGGACAGAAGAAATATTTAAAGGAATAAATTTTTTTCTGATGAACAGAAGAAACCTTTGGATTCATTTGTTTTGAGGTGAATCAATGACATTTACAAGTGGATATCACATCCCTTAAACCTGAAAACTAGCAAAAGGACTTTTTTTTTTGAAGCAAAATATATTAAAAACAATCTTTATCTTAAATGTTTTGTATGCACAGATATGGATAGAGCTATGCAGATGGTGCAAGATTAATGGCACATAGAATAAGATGCGTAGAGGGTAGCTAATCGTTCTCCTGCTAAGAAGGGAACCTACTGCAGGTTTATCTGTGGTGGTACCTTCCCTTCCTTGTTTCCATATTTATGCATATCTAGTCAATGCTGAATTTATTTCTTCTCTCATCCAATATGACCTTTCATACATTTCTGAAATGTCTGTTCTTGGTGTTCTTTGAAAAGCACCTTAGGTAAAGTTTGGCAAAGAAGCTATACCAGAGAACACCTTGGCAAAAAATCTCTACCAGCTAATATTCATGTACAATATTATCTGAAAAGTATACAAGAAATGACAGAAATCAATGGGTTTGCCTGTAGATATTTTATGTCTTTTTGTCTGCTTTTTTATAATTTCAAGGAACATAGTCCCTTAGAAACCTGTAAGTCCAGAAATAGAGGGTGTTTAGGACCTACTGGAGAAGAATGAACATAAAAAGTGAAAGTAGCTCAGAAGAAAAAAGTTTTAAAGTCAGTGTCTTCCAGTGAAGGCTTAGTAGTCTGGAAAGAAACAATACAACCCGAAGAAAGCCAAAGGAAAAGACGACACAGTTGGGACACTACGAAGATAGATTATTTTACACAGACATAGAAACAATTAGGGTCAAAAATTCAGAAATGACAGTTATAATAAAAGGTAATACAATTGGGCTATTGGACAGCCTTATAAGGAATGAAAAAACAAACTGGAAAAAGGGCAGAAGAGGGAAACAAAAATGATAGATAAGAAATCCTTGCACAATAGAGACAACTTTCTTCATTTCACTGAAAAGAAAAGCAACTTCAAGAAAGAAATATGTGTGCTGAATATGAACATTGCATTTGGTTGTCACTTGAGTATGGCATAAAAATAAATCATGAAAGTAAGGAATGACAGTATTCTAACAGATCTTTAATCATCTCCATTCCATTATTGATTATAAGAAAAGTTTAATTTTATCTATGTCGTCATTTTTCCCTTTAAAGCAATAATAATTGCTCTTGTTTGTTCCTATCCGTAACAGAGTTACAGGAAAATTCTTGTAAGCTATCCATGGCATTGAAAATGATACAGAGAACTAGGCAAAGACAGAGAACTAGGCAACGAGCTCCAAACACATCAAAATTTTTCAGAGGCACTACAACCCTATAAAAGCAACTTCATATTCACAAACTTAAGACAATTTGTTCTGTATTACAAGCTGGAGACAAACCCCTAGCATATTAAGGAAAATGTTGCTTCCTTAGGACCACCAATAGCTTAGAGTTTGCTTTTATGAAACGTCAAAACTGAATACTTACTGTAAGGTTTTTTTAAGAATGTATTACTTAGAGTCAAAAAGCAACTTATTTTTCACTGTCCATGGAAAAGTTCAAACCAAGAAATTATGGACTTTTTCTGTCATTATTAGATACACCCATTTATTAACAGCTTGTTCTGTTGGCTGTGTTGTAGTTAATTTGCAGTAACTCATACAGAGTGTGTTTTTGTTTTGTTAGCCAACACAGAATGGATAACACACCAAAGTTTCAGCTACCATCAAATTATGTTTGCCCTGTGAGTGACCACAGACATCTACCCCAAGAAGTGCTGCATCATATGCTGAACAGAAAAATGGAAAATATTCATGCTTTTTGAGAAAAAAATTATTATAAAAATTGTTTCAGCACAACATCATGCCCTACTGAATTTAGATAATACCATCATTCGAGAAATTCAGCTTTAAAAAATAAGTAAAAAGATACTTGTTTGCTATTTGAACATTAGTTTTCTATTTAATAATTCCTAATTTCAAAATTTCATTTCTTAAGTTGTAAGTCAATATTTTTTTTAAAATACTATATTTATAGATTGAATAATAACATTAATTAATAAATAACAAGTGTTTATCCATCTTTTAAATAAGAAAAGGAAAGACAGCTTCTAATTTTCTAGGAAATTATTTGGTTTAGAATTGATTATGATTGACTACTCTGTTTCAAAATCCAGCGCATTGGCCTTTGTTGTATCCAGACAGGGATGCTTGGCCTTCCACTAAACTTCTTCTACTTTATCTGTCTTCCTTGCATTTTATTCTTGTGTTGAAAATCTGGACACAATTACTCTGAGCAGTGGTTTCTTCCCAACTGATGTTGCTTGTATGTGAAAATGCACATTTATATCAGATGCATTACATCTCATTCATCATTTTGACAAAAAATGCCAAACACGAGCAACAGTAACAATACATAAATTTTGAGTCCAATATAAGTGGTCAACAAAAATTTCTATGCTTGTCTTGTTTGAATTTCATTATCATGACACAGAAATTAAGTAAAAGATTGACAAAGGTTGGATACTTATGGGGAGAGAATTGCTAATAAAGCCATTCTAATTGACACTATCTTTTTTTTTTTCAAAAGTAAGGAGAATACATTTTGGCTAGAAAAGAATTCATTCCTTGTGTTACAGCTTTTCTCTTTTCCCCTAACAAACAAACATAAGCATTAATTTTCTATGTCATGAAAGCTATATAGCAATTTTTTTACATTTATGCTGCTGTGGAAGTTATTTTGCTGGTATTTTACCAATTTATTTTATATTAACACTTCCTGAATTTTTTTTTTTTTGGTATGAAAATTAACCTGTCTTCTTGACTGCACACACATTCATTATTATTCTTATGACAAAAACTTCATCAAGCCCAACACAAAAAGGACTTTTATTAATCCATTACTCTGACTCAGCTTCTAAACCATCTCTTCTATACATACATGTATAAATATTGCTAATGCATAAGCTAAATTCGTAATTTTCCTTATACTGAGGTAAGCATAGGAGTGGTTTGAACCTAAAAATGTTAATAAAGTAACTAACAACAAATAAGAGAACACATATAATCCATAGTTTCTATGCAATCAACATCAACTTCATACAACTTAGTATGAAAAAATATTTAAAATGCACACTGATACAGATGTTTTCATGTATAAGCCTTTGCATATAGTACATACTCCTTGATAAATTTCAGCAATTTATACTCTTAATGAAAAATAATTCAGACACTTGATTAACTATCCTACATTTTAGAGGTCTTATTGTTTTAACAGTTCACAACAGGACTGAAAAGCAAATAATTTAGGGAAAATTCAGCTCAATCAACAGTCTCGAGCCATTTAAAGCTAAATACCTAGTCAAAGCTACACATATAGGCTACCTCTACAGTGAGTGGGGAGTGTTAGGTAGGAATCACCAGAAAGTGTTTCTTCTAAATTATCTTAGCTATTATTTTAAGACCAGAATAACTGTTCTAAGTATATTCTGAGGATATGGCTCTTACATAGGATGTCCAAGTTAACTGTTCTCTTATAAATGGACCTAGTTTAATGAAATAAATCTGGTCTAGGTGCTTTAACTACAATTTTATAATACAGGTATCACTTGGAAACTTGCATTGATTAAAAAAATTCAGTTACCTGACATCTGAACTGGTAAATGCTGATTTAAATTTATATCCAGTTGTCCTAACCTATTAATCCAAGTAAGAAGAATAAGCATTGTGCCCTCAATTTGAATTGCTTTCAAATATAGACTATGAAGTCCACTTATAGCTATAATACTAAATATATTTTAAAAAGGTTTAAAATTTGACTAAGGACATATGGAGAATATGAGAGTACGTTAAAAAGAGGTGCATTACCATGCTTTTCCATGCTTTAAATCTGCAAGTCCATGGACAATGACTACACATACAAGCAAATGAAAGCAGCTGACCACGTACCCACACACCTTGGCAGAGGTGCACTCCACACTCGTCGTCCACCACCAAGACAAATAACCTCTGAAGCTCCTTCTAAACGATATCCAGATGAACAGGAGAAGGTCAGAATATCTCCAACACCAAAATTAAATCCTATTCTGCTACCAAATTGTGGGATCCCAGGATCTTCACACGGTTCAAGATTATACTCTGCAAACAAGAGCAAATCACATTCTCTACCAGTCATATATGCAATCTTGCAGTAGAGTAATTTCTGTATATTTCTACATGAATATCAATACAGGGATCAGATTTTAAAACAAAATGTTTGTGTGAATGTTAAATTGATAATTAGATTATGTTGAAAAGTAAGGCAAATTAATACATTCACAATGTTTTAAAGTTACATGAGATAAAACATGATTTATTATTCTTGTAAGAGCCATACATAACTCCAGTAAATAAAACAAATTTAAAACATGGCACAACAAAAACTAAATAGTTGACACTTTAACTTATCTGGAATTTCAGTTACTGAAATTAGACTAGTTGTGTTTCCTCCCCTCACTTGATAATAACTGTCTTACAGTTTACTGACATCTTATTTATCATGTAGAACAAATGTATCTTTTGCTTCTATAAAGGCACAGAGGTTTGCTTACTTTGAAATTACTGTGCTTAGGAAAAAAAGTTATATGACATAACTTTTCAGTATATGTATTCATAAAAATAATTTAAAATCTTTTTTTCTTTATATAATATACAGACAAAAACCCAAAATAGCAACTTTTTCAGGCGCCAAATACTACAGGTATTTCCTTACCAGAGAAAGAAATATTAAATCCTTCATATGATATTGAAAAATCTGAAATAAACCGCAACTGAGCTCTGAAATTTCCATAGAGACCAGCGTTGATTGGTGAAGGAAGCTCTGAGCCAGTCAGACGTGCCAATGGCTGTGTGAAACTGCCATTCTCTGTTATTAATAAGTAGTCATGATGATCCTCCAAATGAAATGTGTAGAAGGTGAACTGCACACCTATTCGAAAAAGTAGAATTAGATTTACATATCACCCTATTAACATGCATGTATCTAAACCAAGGTTAAAATTCAGGAATTACATTATGAATCATCATTTGGAAAATGAAGATAATCCAATTTTTCTAAAAATTAATATCTGTCCTGATTTTAGAATTAAAATATCTTTGCAGCAGGTTTTATTTTAACACCATCTTTAACTTTTGCCTTTAGCTGCAAAATACGGACATCTGATTCTTAGAATTTAAAGATATATGCTTCCATTTTTTGTAAAATCCAATGATGCACTATGCATATTCAAAACTACAATAAGTTAATGGCAGAAAAAAAAAGGTAAACATTATTTTTTGCAATCACCAGTATCCTTGAATAGTAGCAGTGAAAGGAAAGATTATAAAATATATGATATTAAGTTCTAATGGCACATACAGTAGCAGCACCAATTCCTCCCAAAAAAAGAGGAAGTCTCCTAATAAGATGTGACATATGTCAACAGTAAATTTTTTTTGCCAACCATGGTATATAAATCCCACAACTAGAAAGATGTAGAAGAAAGGAAGATATCTCCCGGAACACAATAGCAATAAAAAGACTTAAAGATCACAAAAGACAGTTAAATAATTTCTGCATTTTTAACTAAGAGTTAGAGCATGATCTTTTGGCAGAATGCACAGAAAAGCCAAGAAAAATAAACAGAAAATACCATTCACTAGCTTAAGTGATTACAGATATCTCTAGTGTAATACCATTTTCAGTTTTATAAGTTATAAACCAATTATTCAGTCTCTTCAAATATATCTGATGATGCAATATTTAGGATGATCCATTCCTGTGATTGCAGATTAAGATAGCAGATGAAGATTTATGACCTTTGGGTAATCTCAGGTTCAAGAGATTTTTAATAGTAAATATAATTTAATCAAAAAGCAAAGAAATAGTTCCCCTTCTTATAGATCCAACACTGCACCACTCACCTGCCATCACCAGCCCCAAACTTCTCAAACAGAGTAATAAAATCCTAGGTAGGTATGCTCTGCTTGACTCAGCTGTCTAAATATAAAAAACATTGTGCCCCTTCAGGTGTTGTAGGTTACCTTTTCTAGACCTCATGTGCAGATTTAGAAGCTCTCAATACAATTGCCTGTTACTGGTTTTGAGTTTTTGTGTGTTTGGGGGGTTTTTGGGGTTTTTTTGTGTTTTGGTGTGGGGGATTTTTGGGTTTTTGTTTGTTCATTTGTTTTATTTTGGGGTTTTTTTGGTTGTTTTTTGGTTGTTTTTGTTTTTTGTCTTTTTTTTGGTTTTGTTTTTTGGGTTTTTTGTTTGTTTGTTTGGTTGGTTGGTTGGTTGGTTTTGGTTTTGGTTTTATCCTGAGGTTGTCTGAACAGCATTAAACATTTATGTTAATACAACTCAATCACACTTAAGAAATACTTGTCTGAGTATCTGGAAAGCATGGACACTTGCTTTACGAACCTGGTAAAGGACTTCTCAGTACAAGAAGCAAAGACACAAAATGAGAGAAGTAATGAATGCTAAACATACATGCATAAGCTTTAATGAGCAGGATTAAGTGGAGGTACTAACAAAGACCAGAATTCTTATGTTTCTATCTGATGGCAAATTAAATGTTCTACTGTAATCTTAAAGCAGTTAAATCTTAGTAATAGATGATAATGGGGGAAAGAATTTTATCTTTGGTCTCACGAAAATTAGAAATTTACCATGGAATACCTGAGGGAATTTGTGAGATTAAGTAAAACTGAAGATGAGATTTTTTTTTAATGGTAGTTGTAGACCTCAAAACTTTTTGTGCGCTGTTTTGGGCCAAAGGAAGACAAGGGAAGGGATCATTGGTAAGATTGAAAAAAGTGTGGGAAAAGGGAGAGGGTTAAGGCTCTCTAATTGCTGCAATTTATCAGTGCAGCCTGTCCTCTATTATTTTAAAACTCTATTCCTGACTAGTATGTAAATGTGTCTTCTGTCCAGAGTGTGAGCACATGGATGACCACTAGTGAACATTAGTATGGACTGTCTGGGGAGCAGGATGACAGAACCTATTAGGAGTAAACTCTATAGAGTCCAGCTCCTGGGTCAGAATATGGAAGGTTGAGGGAGCACAGGCATGTGCATATGTGAGTGTCACTTCTAACAGACTCCTTGTCCCCTCAACCTGGATGGAGAAATAGAATTTGGTTCCCTGCATTGTTCATGTCTGTTTCAGTGCTGCTGGTGTTTCCATGTGGGCCAGTATGACACTTGCCTCTCATTAATCTGCGTGCCCAGCCATAAACATTGGTATCTTTGGAATACATGCTTAGTCTTGCTATCAGCTGGACATACAAATGGGAGCAATTAGAGAAAAACCTTGGACCCTGGAGACCTCTACCTTTTACTTCCTTTTAAAGAGACTGGAGAACCATCCAGCTTTTTCAAGTAGATACCTCCTTCTCTTCTTAAAACTCCATGCACATCACATACTCCCTCTGGATCCAGGAAAACACATTCTTACTTAGTAGCACTGATATAGAAATTACTGGATGACATTTTATTTTATGCTTATGGTAAAAGTAAATTTTCGAAAAGATTTATTCTGGCTTTTAAAAATTCTTAATTTACTAATTACATGAGAAAAGCCATTCATCTATTTTGATCATTTTTATTCTCCCAGCTTGTGTGACAATAAATTGGCAAAATCACACACAGAATTCTGGAATCGAGATTGGGTTGCATATCTTTTGAACTAATGTATATAAATTTAGCTTTGGAATTAATAAATTCTTAAATGTCTTGGGTTTTTTTAACTTAGTTCATATAGGACACAGTGTTGATTTTACATGAAACGAGCTCTTAAAAGAACCAATGTGATAGGTATGTGGAATAAGACCAAAATTTAGCTCATATTTGTTGCATTTACTGCACTCAAAATTAATTTTGGCCCTTTTTATGCATGCATGTAGACTAAAACAACAAAATCAGAAATGCCAAAGAAAATGTTATGGTAGTAACCCAAAACAATGAAATTCCTCTGAATCACAGTTGAGTTTCACTGAATATTGTTCAAACATCAGACTCAAGGTTTAACTCAAGGGAATGTTTCAATCAATTTTCCAGATTCCATGACATTTCTTAGCAAAACCCCAAGGTATATCACAGCAGTAGCTGTACAATTTGGTTTTCTTCAGAAAATATTCTAATCACATTAATATATGCTGTGTGACAGATTGTGTCTTCTCTGGGGAAGAATTTTAAAAGATCTGTTCAGGTAGATTCCTTCTCATTCTGCCTCACATGTGCCTTTCTTTGTAAGGGGAATATTTAAAATCTGAAATGAAGATAGGAAGACATAACACTGTAAAATGTCACTTCTCTATATTACAATCTAGACTGTTGAGGGATGGTTAATTAACTGATCTCGTCATAGATCTTTTAAAATATACCACTGATACTCCACAAATTTCATTTCAACATATATTTAAATTGCATTCTAATCACAGATGAAATGCAATAATTATTGTCAATACGTGTTTCCTTTTCTCTTCATAATAGCAATTAATAGACCTATTGACTATATTTAAAATAAATGTTCAATTCTCCAGTTTTGGGGGTTTTTTTAATGAAAGAAAATTATATCAAGTTGTAATGGACACTCAAGAATCATAATGCTGGTCCACAAGAACACAAATGAAAATTTAATTCTAAAACTTTAGATACATCTGAAGAGTAAAATTAAAACCACATGTATTTATTTAGCAATATTGTTATTTAAAACAGTATATACACAAACAGAAACTGTTTTTGCTAGCAGTTCAACATATACAGACATAAAATATACATAATAACTAAATCTATGCATTTAATTACTGGTTATTATGTAATAGCAGTATAAAGTTGTAACATAAAGATGTGTGCATAAGAAAGTACCTCACAGTACTCTGGAGCTACAAGTTACATACTTTTTCTTGGCAGTCTGACATGAAACTACAAACTTTGTAGAAAAAAAAAACCAAAACAGTCTAATGTAAAAACCATCTCTCCAGTTAGTAGCCAGTAGAAGATACTCTGTGATTTTCTGAAGTTGAAATTATACTAGCCATGAAATAGAGCAGAAAATGAGATATCCAGAAAAAGTTTTTTCTCCCTTTCATTAAAATAACCCATTTATGTGTATGGGATTAATTTTTCTAAATGGTATGTAAACCTTAGTCGCTCATTCTCCCCATAGACACTTTGTCTGGGGACTATATTAACCCGCTGGCCACTACATGATAAACAGGTGCCTTCAGAGGATAGTTCATTCCATCTGCTTTAGATACCTTTTCAGGGTGCAATGACTCATATCCTGAAGATATATGCATTTTTTCATTAAATACAGAAGTGTCCTAATTGACTAGCTCACTGTGACATAGAACTTAACTGTTAGAAATTTAAATAAAGTAAGCCTGTGACTTATTATCATAAAAGGACAGCTATCTTCCTCATGCAGTACAACAGGAAGAGCTTAAAGAATTAATAGCCTTTTGCCAACACATACAAAATATGAGGATTTCACACACTATTTCCTACTCAGAGAAAATACCCACTCTATAATTTTTCCAGCAACTCTTTGAGCAGCATGAACCAAAATGTCCAAGTCAAATTGTGACATTGCCTTCATACTTAATGTTTTTCCTCCATAACATTTCCATACAATAATATAAAACTTACAGAACCATAGGTCATGTAGGTTGGAAAAGACCTCTAAGATCATTGAGTCCAACCACTAATCCAGCACTGCCAAGTCCACCATGACCTTAAGTGCCAGATCGACAAGTTTTTAAACAGCTCCAGGGATGACACTTCCCTGGGCAGCCTATTTCAATGACTGATAACTCCTTCCACGAAGAAATTTCTTCTAATGTCCACTCTTTGGACATGCTCCATCACCTCAATGTCTTTCTTGTACTTTCTTGTACAGGACCACCAGTGCTGTGAGTATAGAGATACAATCCCTGCCCTGGTTCTGCTGGCCACACTGTTTCTGATCCAGGATGCCACTGGCCTTCTTGGCCACCAGGGCTCACTGCTGGATCATGTTCAGCTCTTGTCAACCAGCACCCTCAGGTCTTTTTCCAATGAGGAGCTTTCCAGCTACCCTGCCCCAAGACTGTAACATTGCATGACATTGAATAAACAAGAATGCGAGTCTATAAATTTGTACTATTATGTCTTCCCCTGTTTATTTTATTTCTGCAAATTTCTTTTCTCAGGAGTCTCATTATATATGGTGGGTTTTCTCAAAAGCCAAAGATCAAATGTTATAACATTGAGAATTTCAGCTTTTATTTATCCCAACTTTTAAGTACTTCTCTAGCTCAGGTTTTAAGAAAAAAAGATAAGTCACAAAAAAGCTACTTCAACTTCTAAAAAAGAAAAGAAAGAAAACAAACAAAAAAAAAAAAACCACAAAAAAACAAAAACAAAACAAAACAAAACAAACAAACAAAAAACCAAAAACAAACAAACAAAAAAACCCATAAAAAACCCCCCAAAAAATCCACTGTCTAAAACTCCCTAAAACTTCCCAAGTACTTTTCTTCATAATCCCATTTTTAATTTTAGAGAAATGAAAGTGTAATAAAATGTCTTTCAAGAATCCTGAAAAATATAGCTTAATCTGAACTTGGTTTTACTGTCAAATTTGGATCATTTTCTGTCATGTGTTACTCCATGAAGCTAAACTCATCCATCTCTGCAAGTTGCCTTCCATTCTCAGGTTATAAAGCTTGTACTGTCATCCAATGACTTCTCAGACAGAATAAAAGATTAATGACTATAGGTCTAACAGTTTCTTTACACTTTCTACTAGTCTTTCTTGCTTATCCAGAACAAAAAAAATAAAATACACAGTCCCTTATATTCTCACAACTCTAAAAGCTATGTATCATACCTAGAGGTAACAAAGGCAAATGTAGCATGTGACGTAGTATCAGTAAGTTCAGGAGGCTTTTTCCTCTATGGATATTTAGAATCAAATTACATTGACACAAAGGCATCACTTGGTAATAAGAGAGACTATGGAACAGCTGGAGCAATAATTTTGAGAGATACACTTTGCCACTTTAACGCTTTAAGGAGTTTTAAATGGGACAACTAGTCAGAGTGATTTAACATCTAGATGAGAAACTATCATACTATTTGTACAAAATAGAATAAGAGGATCACAGATCAGCACAATTCTCTGTATCTGAAGCCTTATTTTTATGTTATCAATAACTCTTTCTTAGAGGAATGCATCAGCATACTTTATCACATTTTTCATGCCCTCACAGAGAACATTGATGAAAT
Source organism: Sterrhoptilus dennistouni (assembly GCA_013397095.1). Lineage (NCBI taxonomy): Eukaryota > Metazoa > Chordata > Aves > Passeriformes > Zosteropidae > Sterrhoptilus > Sterrhoptilus dennistouni. The sequence continues at coordinate 1,233,768 of VWZU01017021.1, read as the reverse complement.
TCAGCATTGAAGTTGGCTTCCTTCTTTTCCCTTTCATTTATTTTTCTGTATTCTTTCCAGTGTTACAATATAATTCTCCTTTTTGTGTTCTTACCAGCTTACTCTTGTATTCAATTTCACTTATGGCATCTATCTCTGTCTCCTTCCCCTAATATTAAATCTTATACTTCTCTAGCTCTTTTTGTCTGCACAAGAGTACTGTGCAGTCGCTCCCATATTTAATATAAAATACCAACAAAACCTAAAAGTCTGATCCATCTCATCTAGTACTAAAACCTTTCATTTGAAAGCAACTAGGACACATTATTTCTAGGAAACTTTGCTACCTGGAACTACAAGCTTCCATTTGTGTCCTTAGCATTATTTAATCTCTCAGAGAAGAGTTAAAATCAGTATTACATCTTTTTCCTGAAATCTACCTTCAAGGAATAACCACGTCTTCCTTAAAAGCTTTCTGTCCTTCAGCTTCTGTGATCAGTCATTATATAATTCTTTCTCACTGACCTTTCATTCTGTGGGAAGTATAAGGGCCTAGGCCACTTCTGGAATTCTAGGAGTTACTATAAGAAAATTAAACAAACCAAAAAATCAGCAATGCAAATATGCAAATCCATGTGCTTTGGTGCTAACCCAGGTCTACTTCTGGAGCAGAGAATATTAGACTTAAATATTAAAAAAAGAAAAAAAAAAAGTGGAAAAAGGGAAAAGGATTTATTTACCTTTTCCATGGGTAACATCCACAGTCCATGTGCAATTCAATGAATTTGGATATAGATCAGGATAACCTGGGGATAAAATTGTTCCACTAGGTCCTCTAACATCTCCACCACATAAAGCTAGAAACAAAGAAAACAATAACAATAGCAATAACAATAACACTAATATAAAGAATAGAAAATGTACAGATAAGAGAAAACAAACATAAAAATTTGTGCATTTAAGATTCCTCAAAAGTAGTTACTCAAAAGATTTAGCAATCTCAGATACTACAGGCCATTTTCATACAACAGGAAAAGAAATGCAATCAATGATTAATTAATCTGTGTTTAATATGCATAAGAAAATCAAAATCAAGTCTCATTAGATGTTTTTTCAGGTTTTCTGGAGACTGTGAAAATCATTAAGTTCAGCAGAGGGATGAAGGCAGATGACACAGAGCCAAACAAAATCACTTAAGCAGAAGCTGAGGTTGGAGAGATAAAATGGTGGATCTTGTCTATTGAAGAATTATTTACTTAAAATATTTGTGCAGGTAAAGTTGACATGGTTTTGTGTATACAATTATAATTATTAGCTATGTAGTTATAACTATGATGTTTGTGCTAATGACAGGTTCCAATAAAAGAATAAGCATTTCTATACTTTCATTAGCAACTTTATAAAAGTAATTGGTAATTGAGCAATACAAAAATTATATTACAGCTTGAATTAATGCAAAATATAAAAATTTAATCATTACGACACAGGGAAAAATTTACCGCTCAATTATTTTCTATTCCAGGTTTTTTGAAATACAACATTAATCAAGTAATTTTTAGTAAGGAAGAGTCTTGCATTTTAGAATTATCATATATCAATAACAGTTATTAAAATTCACTACCAAGTTATTACATCAAGGTTCTCTGAATATAGATTATCTCAGAAGGGCATGCATTATAAAACAAATGAGTAGTTCTATATTTTTTTTCTTCAAGGTTAAAAGCATCTATTCCTTTTATTTTCCTTAGCCTAATCATATGCATTACCAAAATTATTTTGTCTAAATATTTTAGAATAAAAACACTGAACTACTGTCACCAACTTCAGGTCAAATAATCTAGATCATTCTAGTAAAGTTGACTGCATCTCTCCATACGAGCAGTCCTTCCAAAGTAATTAACACAAATTCTTTTATCTTTAGGAGACATTAAACGTCTTCAAAGACACTTCTGGAGAAACGCAGATGGCAGCTACTTGTCTGTGACTCCAGTTGATACAAATATTTAACCCTCTTCTTGTTCTATAAGCAGTCACTCGTATTTCTTGCTTATGCCCATGCTTCCCCCCCTGCTCCCCCAGCAATGAGAGTGAGGGAAGGAGCCTGTCAGAGGTTGGAGGAGCAAAGCTGCTTTCTAAGAGATTGTGCCCCACCTGCACTAGCAGGTTTAACCTGCTCCTACCCTTCTGCAACATCAGTAGCAACTCCTAAGGCAGCCACAACAGTATGACTCCTAAAAGGGAGAGATATTTGGCCTTTAGTATGTGCTCAAACATCTACAAGCTTCAGGAGAAAGGTGCTCAGAGTAATTTGCTGCATCATTCTATTTCTTCTGCTATGTCTTGATATTTGTGCTGCTTATGGCAATTTCTGCTAGACATTGATGGAATAAATGATGGAATTTATACTCATTATGCCTTTGCTATTAATGTTATATATTTGAGAATGAATATATGGACATGTCACAATTTTCTGCTTGTAGATGTAAATTCATAACTGATTTGAGGACATAGCAGATGGGGAATCAAGAGAATATTCAGAATGTACCTTCAGTCTCACCCTGTACCTAAGCAGACATTTATGACAATGAAATATATACATTTTCCAGACATTTAAGTAGCACTGTGGAAAGTTTTCATAAAGATTAATTATTTTTCATAATGAGGTTATGGCACTGCATACCATCAATGTATTCAGGGCACTAAAAGAAGTATACATTTAATAACACTTTTTTTATAAATCAGAAATGGAATTTTGTCCTGTACCCTAGGATGAAGGCTGCCTTATGTTCCCTAGCTAGAATTTGTTTGATCATTCTAACTAACTGTATTTCTGTTTTAAACATGCTCACTTGTCTGGATGGCCTCATGATGGCTTTGTATGTGCTGTTTTTCCTGCCAGCTTTCTAGCCTTTGTTGGCCTAGTTGTAAGATGGAAATTTGCAAATCTAGTACCACAGGCTGAAATAAGACATTCTAGGACCACATTTGCCCAACCTCCTCATTGTTGCCACAGGCAAATAACCTCCTTACATATTAATTTTCCTCCTCGCTTCTCTAAAGAAGAGACGGTGAAGGCAAATACTGCCACCTTATCATCTGATCTTCCTCTATTCAGACATTAGCAAGATACAGCCAGGGCTGTGACAGCATGTTATTGGAGCTCCTGATGGTAACGATCCACTTCATCCATTAAACAAAAAAATACAGTCAGTTTTTATAATCATGGGAAATAGACCAAATAAATAATATATTTTACAGGGGGTGTTTGGAAAGCCTTTCAGGAATGCAAATAGTGACAAAATATCTATGGCATGTCAGCAGGCCTTCAGTGTAACTCTATGAAGGCTAGCAGATGGCAGAAAAAGGCATCAAGGGAGCAGCCTTTCAGAAAATAAAGCCAAGCTGATAAATCTGAAATAGTAGATGTGCAACTGACTCTGATAAGATGGCTAACAGCCCAAGCATGTAATATCACTACTAGTATCTGACTGCTTTCAGAGGGCAAAGGAAAACAGGAGCACATAAAAATAAAAACAGCAAAGGATGAACATATATTTCCAAATTCTATCTTTCTTTCACTTTATCTGATTATAAAGAGATAGAAGCTAAGAAAGAGTGAAAGTAGAATGAATACTAAAAGAAATACTGAAGCACTACTTTTGATCTCTAATGTGAAAAATGGAACATTAGGTTAACACATTAATTAAAATTTTCTTCTCTCATGCAACCAGAGAAGTTGAATCAAGACATGCCTGCATTATTGTTTTCCAAATAGTGAGAATCAAAATAAAAATAAAAATTAAAAAAAAAAATCCACAAACAGACACAGAACAACAACAACAAGGACAAAAGAGCAAAAAGCAAAGAGAACAAAATGTATAAGTGACTGTACGAAATACAGAGAGTGCTTGAAAGTATACACTGTGGTGATCAGAAATTATGTAACAATTTAAGAAGCAAATTTTGGATAACCATGAATGAAGATTCCAGTTTAATAGTGGAGTTTGGTGCCAATGTTCAGCTGAAATAAATTCTTACAATACTGGGTTGATTATTACACTTTTTTTTTGTTGCAACTGCATTCATTTTGCTCAGTAACATCAATCACAAAAAAGTGAGAGCAAGTAAGCCTAGCTTAGAAAATGGTCCAATATATATTTTGTAAATAATTTTTGGCCCAAACAATTTCAGAACCTTTAGTCAGGCTACTCTTGTCTCAGTGGGAGTCATGCAAGCCATGCTTCATCTCTAAAATACATGAATAATTGTAATAGAAACACTTGACTTGTGTCATTCATAGCAAAGTTCCACTTCAGACCATATTTCATGCTACTATAAGACTGTTATAGGAAATCAAGCTTGCAATACTAGAAATAGCCTTATAATTTCCAGCTTAAATTTATTCATAGCCTATTTTTACCCATTTGATCTTTTGCTAAACTGTCATTATATTCTATTCCCTCTTGGGGTCTCACTTGGGAAGGCTGGCAAACCACATAAGAATCTATGATTTTGGATCAGTAATGAGACAGGGTTTTTTTATCTACTTCAATAAAATATGTTTTCCATCTCTATGACCCCTGCATTAACACTTGCAAGTAGTTAGCTGTCTTGTCACAGCAGCCATGCTACAGAAACATATTTCTAGGACACTTCAGATTAGATTATGATGTTTGTTCCTTTTTGGTTTTTTTTTTTTTTTTTCATTTTATTTTCACATGCCCTCTGTTCTGGGTTTATATTTTATTGTAGAAGCCAGTTTGTATACACTTTTCCTGCACAGGGTCAGCCAGTATAGCTAGTTTAACACTTATTCACAGAAAACCCTCTTAAATTTTGCTTTTTATACCATGCAGGAAAGCTCAACAACCATTAATTATGTTTGCTGTCACTTGAGGTCTACAAATACAATTTACTATCTATTTAAAACTAATTTGTTTTGATGTGACACAAGTCAGTCTCAGAGTTATGAAGAGTACAGTGATATGAAAAGTGAAGGAAGCTGGATATTAGATGAAGGGTGTCCCTGTCTGATACTGAAATATTATAGTTTATGACTTAAGGATTTGCATGAAGGCCTTTGAAAACTCTATTACAAAAGCTGCAGAGAAGATCACCACACCCTGAAGGGGGCTCTGAGAGGCCCTACAACGTTCCCTGATGAAGATAAAATAAAGTACCAACTCAGGGGTGGGGACATTCCCAAAGCACAAGCCTAATACGTTCAGGGTGGAGACCAGAGCCCCAGAGCTGTCAGCTGCCAGGCTGGCACAGACCCTCTACCAAAGGGTGGGGGCAGAGAGGCTTTGGGTGTGTGTTGGAAAGCCTCTGGTCAGGGGCAGTGACCATCCATCCTCTGGTGTGCAGAGGAGCCCAGCTGAGGCCCCTCATCCCGGGAAAAGCTTCTCCACAGCAGAGGGGTGACACAGCCCACCAAAGGGCCCCCAAAGGGGTCCCCAGATCCTGTATCAGAGCTCCAGATATGCCACAGACCCTCAGTGCTGCAAGGGACAGTGTCAAACTGGCCCCCTGCAAGGGAGGCACATGAGCATTCCCACCTGCCCAAAGCAGACATCAACCCATGGAATTCTGTACTCTTCAATGGCAGGGGACCAGGAAGAAGAGCAGATGGAGGGGAGCAAGGAGACACCATTGGGTGATGTGCTTCCAATAACCCCTGTCACTCTCTCCCTGTCCCTCACCCCCAGGCACACCTCTTTCTCCATCTCTTTCTTTCTTTTCGCCTCTTTTACTATTAAATAAAACAAATCAAATTTTTTTTGGCACCAACACCTAATCTCATTTGCTTTTACTCTCATTTTTGGGTGTATTTTGAACCTTTGAAGTTCTTTCCAGTTTACAGACAGAGACTCAGCTTTCTTTGCTCCTCTGGGTTTAAATCAGATCTTAACAGTCCCCATATCCAAAAAGGGCAGAAAATATGAAGAAAATGTGTGAGTTATTTAGTAAATCAAGACAAAATAATACATTTTTATAGATAGATATATAAAAAAAGATGTATAAATAAATGTATTTCTCAGTGTATTTCAACATGAAATGTTCATTAGAAATTCACTTTAAAAAAATCCCCAAATACTTTTTTAGCCTGATTGGTGATGGTGATGTCTGAAAAGAGCAATTTTCATATTTTCAAGTGGTATCACTTATTATTTTCTTATGTAAAGATTTTTCAAGAGACTAGGCACAGACCACCAACCTCAACTCAGACACTAACATACAATAATGTATTTCAATTTTCTCAGGAAAGATAAAATACTCTTAAGAAGAAGAAAAGCTTTCAGAAAAAAAAATCTCCAACTTTTTTTCCATAAGTTCAGTTTGTTGTAAGTATACATAATTGAAAACCATTTGGTTTTCAGTGGTAATGGGAAGAGAAAACACACAAATATAATTGATTAGTAATAACAATTAGCTTTAGATTTCGAGTATCATCAAAGAGACCAATGACATATGCTAGTTTAGAAAGAACGGCAGTGAAAAAAAAGAGAAAAATCTATTTATATGGAAATATGTTTGTGTATATATGTCTAAATACAAATATATATGTGTACAAACACACAGAGGCCTCATTACATTCATTTGTTTAATTGACTCTAACTTCCAACTAAAAATTTAATTCTGAGATGATTTTTATTTATTGTGCAATTGGATAATAAAAGTGGCATACAAAATAGACTTTAAAATTATCGAAACAGTGAATTAGAATTTGAATGTTATATACTGTGCTTCATAGACCGAGAAACTTCAACATTTGTCTTCTCTAATTATAGAAAATGTAATGCATTTTGAAATGGGATGTAGTTCAGTAGGAGTAAATAAATAAGGATATGGATATCAAATTAACATACTCAGCTTCAAGAAAGAAACTTTGTACTTGAGCTATATTACACAAGAGACTATTTTAATATAAACTAGTCTAGCCTAGATTACTCACAATATAAACTTGCATTTTGACCTTCTCATTTAAATCTGAAATAGACTAGACACGCTCTCCATTTCCAATTTTAGCCTCTACTACATTGAGTATTTGAAGCAGTTTTTTTAACAGCTGTATTTTAATGGAATTATTATTTTTATTTTAGAGATGTCAACAGAAAGGACATAACACCTCTGCATTATTCCCTGAATACATTCCTCATATACTGCATAAGTAATATTTGTTAATTCATTTGGACATCTAGGGGTTTCCAATATAAACATTAAAGGCTTTTTATCTTGCTTGAATTATTTTTATTCTATTTATTAATTTTCTTAAGTAAATGAAGATCGGGGGAATGACAATATTTATTTTTAATTCAAATAATGAATAATAATTAACTATTAGCATTCAATTTCATGTTATGATGAAGGGAATAAAGAGCACTTTACACTCTTAAGAAGGTATCTAACTTTTGCATTCATTTTCCTGTAATTTTTGATGGGATTACTACAATAATTCATATATTGGGTAGAACAGGGTTTCTCACATATATTCAAAGCTTAAAAGCAAAATGTTCTTATAGTATTCATATAGAAAGGACATTATAGGATATAATTTGGTCTTCTTAGTTGAGCACTGGGTGATGATTACCGTTAAGAAATTGAGGACTTTCTAGATACATAGGTAAAAAGTGACACATCTGTAGTTAGTAGATGGGAATGGTATTGATGCAATACAAGCAGTGCTTGCTCAGCAAAGCTCATAACCATCTATTTTAGCTCTTTTTTGTGATGTTTATCTGTGCAACATCAAACACATCATGGAAAATTTAGTTTACATTCCTTCAAAATATAGAATTTCAGTCAACACCCTGTCCTACTTTGAGGAAGAATTTGCTTTAACAAGTCTAATTTTTTTTCCTTTTGTAGTCACTTCTCCAAACCACAACCATTCATGAGTTGCCATGACCTATCTGCACAATGACTGTGGTCTGTCTCCACATCACTACATGATGTAATTATAAAAAAAGAGATGCAATTATCAAAAAGAACAATCAAAAAAGAACTTGTTTCCTCAGAAACCATCAGAGTAACATTCTGAATGCGCAGTAATACTGACTGATGTGTGTATTAATGATATGATTAATACAAACCCATACTCCTAGTTTATGCCAAGAACAGCCCATTTAGCAAATGCCTTTTTTTGCCTCAGGTGCAAGGACTCGGGATTGTTTTTAAAAACATTTCACCAGAGAAGAAATTCAGCAATGAAATTAAAATTACATCAACCATAAACTGATTAAATTTAGTAGCATAAATGTACTCAATCCTACCTTTACAACATATTTATTGAATGGACAATTGCCATTTAGCAATGTGCTCTGGAGAAAAAGAAACCTCATTTACCCAATGAATTGTATGCTAATTTAGCATCTTGAGGAAGAAGTTGATCACTATATGTAAGTTCATTTCACAACAGAGACCAGTATTCATAGGGAGTGTGCTTCTACTGTTTGTTTTACATGGTTACCATCTAGTGCCTATCACCATTGGAAAACACATCCTAGTTTTGTGGTCTGTTCAGCAAAATATAGTCCCCTTGACTGCAAACTGTGGAAATTTTGCAATTCTTCACTACAAAAAATGTGGAATCCTTTAGAAAATGGGCTTGCAGAACTACAGAGGGCCATTTTCAGCAAAGTGATTATTCACGATCCTTTCTAACACCATAGATTTTGAGTATCATCATATACTGACACCTTTAACCTCCTGAGATATAAAAACCCAAAGCATTTCCGAAGTAAACAATCTGAAGGCTAAGGAAGTCCCTACCATTTTCTAAAGAAAGTAATGCAGTGGGAATGAATAGTCTTCCATATGCCAAATCACACATGATTCAGCGAGTTTCTTCATCAGTCTTTGTTCAGATTTTTCTTTCAAAAGAGTGTCCTGAGATACTAAGAACTGTATTAGAAAAATGCAGTATCATGTACATTCTGTAGCTCATAAAGGCTCAGGAGACTTTCTCTGGTTAAATACTACCGTAGAACTGAAAGGCTATATTATTTCTGAAAACATTTTTAACATCAAAAACATGTCCTATGCTCCAAGGGGGGAAATTGTTTTAAGAAATAAACATCTCAAATAATGTAACTGAATGAACATTACAATCTACTTTCTTAATAGTACATATAATTGATATGATTCCAACTGGGAAAGCATTAAAATGAACAATTCAGATTGCAAGATATGAAAGTGTTAGATAATTTTTCAGATTTAATGATATGGTGGTGACCCATTACTCAATCCCACTTTTGTCTGGTTTAATAATCACCACATTGAATGTGGTCCCAATAAATTTCCACAGTGATTGAAGGGTGTCAAGCTAGAAACAGAGTGATCATCAAGAAACAGGAGCAAATGAAGTTTTTGAGTCAGGTGCAAATAAACTTCATTTCATGTTTCATATGTCAGCAATCTGTGTCCATAGATGGATACCCAAACACAAATATATTTAAGCTGTAATAAGTGTTTTACAATCAGATATACACAAAATTTGCTACAAATTAGCTCACAGTTACATAAATTCAGACAGACACCTTCAGTAATCTGCAGGATTAAATAATTATGTATCATTCTCTGCTTTTACAATCATATATCTCATCACAGAGATATATGACATTTATTTCCTCTAACTATTCTTTTTCTTTCCTAAAAATATAGGTTTTACAGGCTCTGACATTTAACCCATTTTTACTAATAATAGCATGGCAAAACTTGTATATTTTAAAGTGTTCTGTATTAAATCTGTTAATCCTTACCATCACAAGTTGGGAGTGGGTGACTCCACCAGTGATTTTTTTCACACAGTAAAGGCTCCTCATGACTCAGCCTATAACCTGGATCACAACTAAATGAGACAGTGGAACCTATAGAGAAGTCATGTCCATAACGACGTCCATGCACTGGTATGCCAGGATCCAAGCAAGAGTAAGTATTAACAGTTACACCTAGTTAAAAAAAAATAAAAATAAAAAAAAGGAAGAAAGAATAGTTAATAAAGAACCAATAGATTTTTTAAAAATTAATTTAAGTAATTAGTTGTGATGGTTGTGATGTGAAGGCTTCATTATTGCACATTTACAGTGAATCATCTTTCCTGTATTCTCCTCTGTGTTACCATTAAAAGATACTATGGATCATAGTTTGAATCCTGCCACTGTTGCAAAGAAAAATAAGAAAAATATCCCATAATTTACAAGATTCTGTTTTCATCCTAGTTTGATCCTGTCTCAGTAAAATAAAATTATTTTGCACCTGATGCTGATATCAAAAAGCTTTGATGATCACACAAAATTCTGATTTTTCAGTCTTTATTTTTTCCTGATCAAAATTTGCTAGCATAGCTGAAAGTGTTTACATTTTTGATACTTATATTTTAAATATTTACATAGATCAATAATATACATAAAACACACTTATACCTAGTGTTATTTGATATATGAGACATTGAGAAGATGAATAGCAGCAAAGATTCAAAAGAAGTTGACTTGATAAACGGGAATTTCAATGTATGCTAAAAAATTAAACCCTTTAGATTATTTCCCAGTGAGCTATTAATACATAAAGCTCATATTAAAAAGTCAATTATATAATAATAATAATAATGAAAAAACCCAACTGTCTACAAATAATACTGAAGATAATACAATATTAGATGTATTCAGTGTAAGATTTTTGAATGGATGTTACTCCTTTTATTCCTACACAGAAGTCATGAAGAAATCCTTCCTTACAAAGAAATTAATTGTGGAGAGATCTAATTAGCATAAAAGTTAAGAACATATAAAAGATCTTGGCTTTCAATACAATATTTTAGAAGAAATGATGAACAGGAGACCATTGATCCTTATTGGTTGTATTCCCAAAAAGGAAAACGAAATTGGATTGTACTGGATAATGCAAGATGAGAAACTAGTAATAATTAAGAAAACAAACAAACAAACAAACAAACAAAAAACCTAGACTACTATGTATAAACAGGGGCTATTAAACAAAAGATACTGAAAATTGTTTATTTTGTGTACAAATGGTAAGAATAGATATTTTCCTTACTCTCTGATAGTATAAATTAAGCTTTTGTTCTCCACTAGTATAGAGAACTGTGGGGTGTGGATCAGTTTTACAAAAAATAGGATTGTATAATGAAATTCAAGAATTTATTTATAAAGAAATTTCAGGTTTCCTTTTTAACTTTATTTAATTGAAACTGTTCATTATTTGTTATAAGTGCAGATTTCCTCTTTTTGCTGTTCATATTCCCAAAGTATAATTTCTATCATGTAACATAATTTCGTCTTTCTAATTTAGTGGTCTTGGTTGGCAATCTTAATCTAGATTTCCTGATGTGTAAAGGTAGCCTTCCTTCAAACCTCAGAATAAATGAATATTTAACAAAATCATCACTTGTTCATAATGCTGAAGATGATACAAATGGAAGTTTGTGGGTGACTGCTAGGACAGATAATAATTTTGGTATAATAAGAGATTTTTTTTTTTTCAATAAACAGCCAGAATTTCACATTCACTGGCATTCAATCCAAATTTATCTGGCAATATCACCCTCATGCACATTAGTTTTAGTATCCTTATAGTGGCCAGGAATAGTGAAGACTGCAAAAAATAATGTTAAAAATAAGGAACATCTGGAAATTTTTTGCTGGTAATTCCAACAAGTAGAAGTACAGACAATGTGCCTATGACCTTTACTAAGTAAATAAGATAGTGATTACAGTAAAAATATTATTTCTCATATAAGCAGGAATTGTTACAAGAGAAGTTATATTTAGAAAGATAAAATGTAAATTGATTTTTTAGTATTTCAACATAGGAATTTTAATAATTCATAAAGTATGAAATCTTGCAAATACTTTCTGCAGTATAGTTTATGTGACTATAATATGGACATAAGAATATTCCTATGTCAGAAAAAAAATCACGTAGGCAGATATTTAGAACTGTAAAAATCCATAATCAATCAATTCCATTTCTTGATTTTCAGGTCATTATGTAAACTACATTTCCCCCACCTTCAGTTAGAGCTGTAGATACATTAATCAGTACACTAATTCAGTTATTTTCTTAGATTTTCATAATCTTCCTGATCTCATGTTTTACACCTACAAAAATGCATTGTAAAAAATATAAGAATATTAAGACATTAAAGGAGCCTCCAGAAGAAAGGTATTTGCTTCTCATTGTCATCTTTCGATTCTTAAAGCACAGCAGTACCTCAATGACATTAAATATAAATAAAATTCGTGGTCGTCCCTTTTGCAGTTTAACATCACTAAGTCTTTCTCAGATTGGGAAATAACAGGAATTTACCCAACATGACATTTGTACATGACTAGGGTAAGCATTGAAGGTGAGGGGAAATCAAATATTACAACACAGAAGTACTTACTTTCATAGTGAATTTTGAATCCATTGTTGGAACGACTGTTATCAGTTGTAAAGAGAAGATACATGAAATTGCTACTGCTAAACAGGAACTGTGGGACCTGTGTACCATTGTAAGAACCCAGAAGTGGAGATAACAGGTTTGGTCCATCATGAACTTCCAAAACATCATAATTGAGCTCAGTCTGAAATCTGGAATTGTGGAAACATACAGAGGCACAAATTTAGTAGACAGTTAAAACAAATTCAATAAACCCATATTTTTAAACGATGCACCTTTCCTGATAATACTTTTTCTTCCACATATCTATTTTTCAAGATCAATGAAATAATATAAATTATCCTATATAATTTATACAATAATAAAATTTCAGGCTAGTTCCTTAGAAAGATGAGAAATAAATTTAAACTCCTTGAACTGGTTTGTATGGCAGAAAACAAAAGCTATAACTAGTTTGTGAATAAAGATTAATATCACTTGCCTATGCTATTTTATAACAATATTTTTAATAATGAATTCAATTATATGGAGGGCATGTTGATGCATTTGGCAAAAATATCAAGATACTTTGTATCATCAAAGGCTCATACTCTTGAGTTCCTACCTTACAATCATTTATAAGCAGGGATAGAATTACTTGACTGTGGTGGTTTTCTGCCAGCTGACTCAGTCCAGACTAGTGACAGAAGGTATTTGAAAAAAACCCACAACTAAAAATCTTTTTTAGAAAGCTCTAAAAAACAAAATGCCTCTTTAAATACAGCATGTGTGCTCTCCCTGGCAAGGAAAAGCTGAATGTGACAGTGCTGCTAGATATCTCCTTACTTGTCTTGTTTCAGATGGTATCAGCTATTCCAAACACCTGTTTGGTATTTTGACAGTGGTTTATCTCTTTCTTGGTATGACAGACTTTCGATCAATCATACTGCTTTATAATGGACTCTGATGGATTACTGAAAAACCTTTCCAGACTTAAAAAGCAAGAATTAACAGCAGGATCTTATAAGGACCCTTAGATGGTCTTAATTCTTGCTCTGATTTACTTAGATGCCTAATTCAGCTTTGTGAAATCCACTCAAAGAACTGCATGAGTAAAGCCAATGTACTGAGGTCCTTGGTATTTCAGTATTTATGTCCCATAAGTCTGAGCCTAAAGATCTGAAGGAGTCTGGCAAAAGACAAGACAAATTAAACCTACAAAACATGGTTTTTCATTTATTGATGTTCTGCTCCCACTAAATAACATATAAAAGAGCACAGAACTAAAGTAATAGGGAGTTATAGAAATGAAGTGGGATAATCCTAGAAGAAGGAAAACTGAAGAATTTTGGGTTTTGTTAGTTCCCACAGTAATTCACAATGGCATGGTGCTAAACTATTAGGCAAAAACTTGCTCTTTCCAATACTTTTTTCTTTTTTTCCCAGCAATCTATACAACACAGGAGAAATCTTGGAAACAGATCATTTAGTCTTGCTCACATTTCTTAGCTCCTATATCAAAAGTATCCTTGAGTCAGAAGGTGTAAAAAGCCATGAATCTTATAAATGTAATGCAACTACCAGGCCACTCAAGTCAAGTTGAAAATAAGTTTAATCTCAAAAGACATAAAGGAAATCCTCTCAAAACTACTTAGACTATATGTGCCACCACAAACAGCAGAAAAAAATGAAGATGAAAAAAATTAATATTGACCCATGAAAGAAAATGTAAGAACCATTTTTAAGTGAGATGAAGTGAAACAAATGTGAAGAGAGGATTATGCTTTTGCTTGGTCATTTGGCTCAAAAACTAGTAAATTTAAATTTAGTTTATAAATTTCATGCTTAATATTGTGTTTTTCTTCAATATCTTTTCTTTAGATGCTCAACACATCTGCTATATTTATATACATTTTTCCCTCTAAAAAAGTAGGGGCTTTTAGGAAACTGGGTAAGAAATACCCCATGCTCATGTAAGACCCTTCCAGTGTTCCTTCCTATTCAATTAATCACCATTGTTAAATTAACCTGGATGTCTCATTGCCATTTGACATCTAATCTTAAGGAGGACTCACAGGCAGACAGCCGTGAAACAAGTTTTAACATAGGAGATGCCACATATGCTTTTTTTAGGAGGCCTTATTTGAGTAGATAAAGGTGCCTGAATATTTATAACACACATCTTTGTTTCTAAGAGACACCCTTATCAACTCAATGCAGTGTCAGGATTTCCTGCTGCAGTGTATGCTCAATAGACAAACGTGACTGGTACTCCAATCAGTAGTTTGCTATCAGCTTCTCTCACATTTAAATACTCATAATTAGGCTTCATGATAAACACTTCATTACAATCAAGAATGGCATTGCCATTTTTCACTTCTGTCATTTCAATTGAGCTACAATGATACTGATTTAGAACAAAATATCAACAGATTATCTATCTTAGTTATGTTTGTAGAACAGGAATACTTTTTAAAAAACACATGCACAATCATATAACCATATATGAAAAAGATATTTTTGCATGCCCAAAGCACAAAAGTTAATAATTTTTTTTATTTGCTTTGTCTATAGATCTCCTTTCCTCATGTCTCTGTCTCCGTGGCACAGGAACGCTTTAGGGTACAGTCATGGAATGCAGTACCTTGCTGCTATCCTATGTTGTAAGAGAGAAGAGTAGGAAGATGGGAAGATTAGAAGGAAACTACTCTGCAAGTGGGAAACTTAGAAAACCCAAAAATTATTTAAAAGTTATAGACATGTACTATAAATATTTTTCTCTGACCTAGAAATTGAAAATCTTTCAAACAACCACACATATTGTGGAAGTTTTGGTATTTGCACCAATAAAGGCTAGAAAAAGTATGTGTGTTTCTCAGAATAAATTTGAAAGGCAAAGAACTGGACAAAATATGAGGGTTTTTTTTAATCGTATAGGAAAGTCATTTGGCTATAGTTTTAAAAGTGTGCATTTCAACAAAATTATCTTTTTCTCTTAAGAAAATGCAGCTGAAAATTTGCAAGCAGAAGCAGCAGAACAAGGGTAGCCAAGACTAGAATGAGTCTTAAAAAAGCTAATGCATAAATGACTCAGAAGGCAAATTTAAACTATGTAAAAAATAATAAAGTGTAAGTAAAAACCATGACAGTAGTTTACAAAATGTTTTCTTACATTACACGATAAAGTTTAATTTCATCATTTGATTTATAGAATAACTTTTTCTTTTCATCCAGACATGTAACTATATATATCTCTAAGTGCATCTGTGTGAACATACGTAGCTGTATTTTTAATACAGAGATATATCTCTGTATATATAATATTATATAAATACATATATAATATATAAATATAGCAGTATATATAATATTATATTTTAGCTATATAATACAGGGATACATAAGAGTACACGTTTATAAGTGAGTAAGGCCTCTCTGGATTGCTGCATCTGAGCAATATGCATACTGGAGACCAATTTCTGACAAGTGACAAGAGTGTCAAAAATGAGCAGCAACGGGAAAAAAGGTGTCATAAAGAGCATAGAAGCTTCCTCTGTGATCTGAAGAGATCATATCTTGTTCTTTTTGATCTTACTTACAAGAGTAATAGAGGTTGTGCAATTTTATGAAAAGGCATTAATGTATTAAGAACAAAAAATGTATGCAAGAGAGCGTCAGATTTAGTAAAAACTCGTGCAGAGAAAGAAAATGAAGCTGGCATTGTATTTTGCAAAAATAAAGGCAAATGCTTTTTACTTTGAAATGACTGTCCACATCAAATATGGACTTTGAATGAATTGCTGAATTAAAAATCAACTATTAGAAATTATAGTATTCTTTTTAAAAATTTAACAGAAGTTTCAGCAGGACGGAGTCATTAATTTTTTTATTGTATTTTATTTGGCAAAAATTTGGTAAATCATTATTTTAAGTGACATACTAGTGATTTTGGAAGACTAGATTTTATATGATAGTAAGGATAGAAAATAAATGAAGCATACATATTACCTGTCCTTTGAGTCTTTTATATTGTCCCATGAACACTTTTATATAGTGTAACCTATAGT
This sequence comes from Sterrhoptilus dennistouni, assembly GCA_013397095.1. Lineage (NCBI taxonomy): Eukaryota > Metazoa > Chordata > Aves > Passeriformes > Zosteropidae > Sterrhoptilus > Sterrhoptilus dennistouni. The sequence continues at coordinate 1,217,340 of VWZU01017021.1, read as the reverse complement.
ACTAAAAAAGCTTTTAAAAGTCTTATCAAAATGACAAATTTTGCAAAGAGAATATGAATTTCATCCCTTGCTAAAAACAACTTTTCAGTTGTATTAAAATGAATAAATACATTCTTTTAAATAAAGTGTGAACAGGTCTAGTCAAAACATGCTGTCTAAATATCAGCTGAAAATTTCTTGTATGATATTTGTACACTATAAATTTGATCATCAGCTGGACTTTTTTACTGGATTGTAATTTAATTTTTTTAAAATATTTTCAATTAAAAATCATCAAAAACATAAGAATAGCATTCTTTGTTGCATTTTTTTGTCTTGTTCTCTGATAGCGTTCAAATTAAATGCCAACATCTTGCTATCATGAGAAATGTAAGGTGCTCAGCACATTTCAATCCTTTGAATAAGGAAGGGACCTTAGTAACAGACATCAGTCTAGGAAAAAGCAGAATGCTGCAGTAATTAGGGGACACTGGAACTCCATCCTGAGAGTCCTTTCACAACAATAGCTCAGCTGATATAATAAATATTCAGAGTGGGGAAAATTATGACTGAATTTAATTTAGTTTTCACAGCTGATTCAGATTTTCAGACTTGAAGATTGTGTGATTTTGAGAGAAAAAATGAACTTAGCAATTATAACTCCTCATATGAATATAGTTACAAGCAAATGAAACATGCTAATATTTAAAAACACAACATTTTTTTCTGGGCTAGACAGGCTTAAATACAGGCAAGAGGGTAGAAATTTCAAAAGGTTTTCAGCGCATCAAAGTAGAAAATACACAAGATAGTATCTGCTCTGCTCTGTAGGAGTTTCCAAAAGTCCTACATGATAATACAATTGCTTGATTTTAGAGATAATGCAAATTAATTTGATGATAAAGATAATAACTCCAGCTTCCTTGTAAAGACTGGAAAAAAATTAAATAAGAAAAACATTAGCCAAGACCTTTCAAATGTAATTTTGATAGAGTGTCCAGGTTCAGCTTCTATCACCCACTCACAATTCAAGGAATCTTTATAATACCCTGGCCAGCCTGGAGAGAGGATTACTCCACTTGGAGATGAAAAATGCCCACCACATGGAGCTAAAAATGAAACAAAGAAAAAGGTAAATAATACAGATTTATTAGATGAAATTCATATTTATCACTTTCAATATAGGACAATTCAAATGAACAAATACTGAAAAATCAGTTACAGGAAGATGAAATTGTTTCAAAGCAGACAGGCTCTGTGGTGTTCAGATGGAGATAATTGAATTAAGACCTTAAAATTATGAAATAAACTGTTCAATAATTCTGAAAAAGGTTTTTTTCCTACTGTATTCTTACGTGTATAATACATTTTCTGAATTAAAAAACATAAACAAAACATAATCTCTACAAAGTATCATTATTTTTTGCTTTGAATTGTGGACAGAGAGACCTGAAAAACTTGCTTAAGGTTCAACTGAGTTAAAAGCTAGAAATCAGTGCACTGTTATTCTAACTTTGACACCACTGAATCCCCTGTCATATCACATATATTTTTCTTGGCATGTTGGCAGTTCAAATTCTTCATTCATGAAAAAGACATACTTACCATTCTTAAAAGATTAGTTGATTTTTTATTTGGAAAATATATATAAATATTGCAATATATACTTCTGCAAGCAGAACTCATGTAGAGGGGAAAGATCACCTGCCTCATCCTGCTCAATAGTTTGCCTTATCCATCCCAGGATACCACTGACCTTTGCATCAAGGACACATGTTTAACGTGGTGTCCACCAGGACACCCAGGGCTTTTTCCACTTGGACAGAGAACAGAATCATGTTACTTTGCAGGAAGAGAAGGCTCCACCAAAGGGTTTCATAACACTATGGTTCCATTGGCCTTTATGCATACAAGGCTATCCAAAAAAGATAACCAAACAAAGCAATGCCACAGTTAGCGTCACAGCTCACTGTGTATATCACTCTATATCGCAAAGAAGTTGGAAAGGTCTTACTGTACTGTTGACAAGCTCGTGTCTCTACTAAAATCAGTGTAAAATACACAACATTTTCTGACAAAAACATGGCTATTTATTACATTTCTGTTTATGGTTATTTCACCTAGCAGAGCCTGCAAAATGCTTTGGTTGCTCATTTTGATGAAGTAGAACAGTACATAACATTGTCTATATTCTTCTGAACTTCTCCATTACAACAAAAGAAAAAAAAAAGATTAATTTTGCTTTGACACAACTTCAAATTGAAGACCATGAATTACAACACATTTATCTGATCTTCATTTTTCTCAGGAGAACACCAAGGTCCTATATTAAAATAATGAATTGCTGTAAATAGGTTTGTTTTGGGTTTTTTGGTTTTTATTTTAGGACATAATGCTCCATCTTTCTCTACTGTGTAGAGAAAATAAAGGGTTTCCTGAAGTTACAGAGTTCAGAATTCGGTATATTGCAAACACTTCTAAATATGCAGATATACTTCTTTTTTTACTCACTGATGGATTCAAAGTGGGTGTTTCTCACCTTTTATCTTAAAGTCTCTTTTTCATGCTATCTTCAGTAAACAGTGAGTCAAACAATAAGTTATTTAAACTCATATTTATCTCAGAAGGTTAACTCTAGAGCATTCATAATATCTATATTTTATTGTATATAAGGACCTTTAAATATTCATAATACATATAGAGTCTATAAACTACAAAATATACTAACAAGAATAGGAACCAGATGGCCTTCTTCTGAGCCAGCACACCCCATAGTTACAATACAGGATTCCTAAACTTGTACGAAGTTCCATATTTGCACCAAATTTTCATGACAGAGGTTGAACTTAGAATACAAAAAGCTCTAAACCTAGATAACAAAAATATTCCTATGATTAGTACATTAAAAATAATCCACACTGTAAAATTGACTAAATTTGGAATATTTTCTTGGTTTTATTTAGGAGTGTTTTGCTGCCAGTTTTCCTGAAAGAAAATGTTTCTTATTTGTCCTCTGATTATGGCTCTTTGCATATAAATATTTAATGGATTTTTTTTGTTTGACTTTCACCATCACATGCTGATTTCCTAAACCCAGGAGTACTTCCCTTCAGAATAGCTGAGCTTATCTCAAAGAGCCTTGATTTTTAGAGAATCAAGCTGTCCAGTCATCGTGGCAAAAGATTGTTTTCCTAACCTTTTTTACACTGATTTTAATCCCCTCTTCTTTCTTATAGTGCTATTTGAAAGCTGTCTGACAGATTCATACCCAACGTTCATGTGTTCAAAATGAAACTCTAGAAATATAACACCTGTGAATCAGATAATCATTGTGCATGGACTGACACTTAAAAATATTCCCAGTAATTTAAGATTTTAATGTAACATTGAAAATGCAATCTCATATTTTAATGTTGTACAGATCCATGACTCTTATAATAACGAAAAGGTATTATAGCCTATCTTCTCTAGTGAAACTGATACACCTTATGTCTATCAAACAACAATCACAGAAAGTAAACGTGGATGCAAAGTATATTATAAGCAGTCACACTAATGCATTAGAATTGTTAAAATTTTGTCAGGAAGGCAGTTACATAGTGAAAAGAAGAAACATACTGTTGTTTAAAGTAAAAGCTAACAAACCAGAGATTAAATATTAAATTTTATTTTGTAATCATTACAAACAGCTGAATTAATTTTTCCCCCTTTAGGTACAAAGATCCTAGACTATAGACAAGTAATGAAGCAAAGATTATATTTTACTGTCAATTAGTACAGACAAGTCCAAGAAAATATGTATAACACTGTGGTGGTTTTAGAAGTACTTAATTTCTATAAAAAAGAAAACTCAATTTCTAACTCTTCCCCAGTCTAGAGTCACTGTGGAAAGAAGAAACACAAGCACTGCAACAGAGAGGTAAAACATAAATTTTAAACATATGTTTTAAGTTTTAAATATAAATATAAATTTTAAACATAAATTTTAATTTTTAAACATCAATTTTTAGTTTTTAAGACCGTAGCCAAGACCCCAGAAGAGATCAACATCTACATTCTAATCTAATACTGTATCAGCAATAACAGAAGCTTTGTGCTATTCATTTGCAAAAAAAATTCTCAACTTCATTTGATGACAATTTGAGATGCATTACATCAAGTTCTCCTGATTTAGAAATATTATACATACCTCCACACTTAGGAATAGGCCCACTCCACATGACTTTTCCATCCATTAGCATACACGTAATGGTTTCAGTTCCTTGTGTTTTAATAAACCCTTCTTCACATATAACTGAAATTGAGCTCCCCAACTGAAAGTTGTCACCAAAACGCCGAGCATTGATTGGCACTCCAGGGTCGGGGCACTCGTTATGTCCAAATGCTTTTTGACAGAAAAAAAGAAAAGTGGCAGAGGACATAGAATTCTTTCAAGGAAGATGACATTTTAAATATTTTGTTTGCTAGTAAGAACAAAAAATTTATATTAGGAAATTGAAGGGGAAAATAAGAAACAAAAAATTGCTCAACAGCAGAAAATACAAAACAGTATAAATAATTGTTTAAAATACAAAGTTACACCAGCATGGATCTCAGCTTAGACAGCTTGTTATTGGCAGATTTCAGCAATGGATAAATCCTCCTTTTCCAACAACGCTCATCTTATTTAATGCTAAAATGGGAAAAAAATGTTCTTTCAGAAGGGCAGGGCAAGGGTCTATGTATGATACAGGAACTTAACTCATCTTTTGTATATGTAATTCACCATCATACCATTTGAGCCATACTGACTTTCATGGGCTTGATCCTACCATAGTTACTTTTGTTTCCTGTATTGAGAGCTGGTGAACAGTGACAAAAAAGGGTTATGTTGAACAAAGAAAGAAAACTTGAAACTTTGAACATTTCAAGTTTAGGTCAGGATACACTGAAAAAAATTAATTTCCCTGTACACATGTGAATACTATGATAAAGACTCATGTCTTTTATTCCAGAATAATACCTTACTTTTGGAGAAGACAATTTTTCCTAACAGAAATGAGAAAAGTCATATTCATAGCATTATCATTAAATGATATGTAAGAGTAAGTTATTGTATTTTGTTGTTTTATTGATAACAAATCCTACACATACATTTTATATTTTTTTAAAGTGTTGATTTTTTCAATGCAAATATCCACCTTCCTCACATATGATGACTGCAAACTGTAGCTTCATAAATATATTTACATGTGGAGACATTAGAAAGGACTAAGTCCTAAAAAGATTATTTTCAATTTTCTTCCCTGCAGTTTTAGATGTGGCTGAGAGACAAAACATATAAAAATGCCCTAATGAATTTTTTTAAAAGAAGTAGTATTTCAATAACTTAGTAGAAAGATTTCTCAGATGTTCCATTACAGAGGTATTTTAAAATCATAATGACAGACAAGAGAAAGCATTTTTTAATTAACATTTTGACTTGGGCAATGCCATATATATTGGGAATGAAAATAGTTCTTTCATTTAATAATTGTCTACCATTCAAAGATGGCATTAAAAGTGATGCAATCCCATACTTTTGAGAGGAATTACAAAAAACTTTTCTAATTCTTTGTTCACAGTCATCACTTTTAGGGAAGCCATTGATTGTCTGTTTTTCTTACTACTTTCAGACAACCCAGAGATAGATTTTCAATATTGTTACCTATAAATGTAGATAAATGTTTAGCTTGCTTGTGTGTGAGGCCAGTTTATTAAGGTTGAAAAATCAATTCATTGCTCTATATTTCAGCTTAGGAACTGCTGCCACTGCTGCTCCTATGTGATCAATTTTACTGCATAGAATGACTTTGGGAGGCAAGATAGTGAAAGACAATCTGCCCCACCAACAGCAGTCACTCTTAGCTTAGACTGGCTGCAGTGATGTTACTCAATGAGCAAAATTCCATCTGCAGATACTTCTAAAAAACTTCATGGAGGAGTTTTAATATTAAATATTAGCCTTAGGCTGAAAAGAAAAAGAACACATAGGTATATCATTAATTAATATTTTACTAATCATCAACACATCAAGAAACCATAGAAAAGTTCCTTATGAACTATTACAGGTAAAGAGGAGATCCAGTTTTCCTGACATTTATCCTCATCAACTACCAAGACTGTACAGGTATATTAAGCAATATCTGGAAAAGTGCCAAGAAATATAATCACAGCAAGGGTGACATTCTGTGATTAACTCAGAAGGATATTAAAATATGAATTTTGTATTAAAAAACCAAACAAAAACACAGAAGGGAAGGATCTGCAGAGACCTCATGAGATAGGAAGGCAGGTATGTTGCTCATCTCATCTGAAGCCAGCTTTGAAAGATCCTTTCAAATAAGGCTAGAAAGGAGCAATCCACTGCTGCAGTTAATTCATTTGGTGCACTGCCCTACCAAGAGTTTTACCTGGTAAGTATAGCAATACCTTTGAAGTAAAGGTAGTACTTTCAGAAGAAAATATCAGAGAAAAAAACAAAAGTAAAGAGAATATAAAATAATAATATATTTCATACTAAAAACTATTGTGAAAGACTATTTAAAGTTATGTAAACAAGGGGTAGCTTATTCAGTGCCATCACATATAAACTCATACTTTTCTAATACACTACACTTTGAAGAATTCTAGCTTAAGAAGTACTGAGACTGAAAAAGAGGCAGTTGGCAGGAACAACAGGAGGAAACTGGCAGAAAAAATGTGCTGTGATGAGCATATTCTAACACAGCAATAAACCAAAACAAATCAGTCTTTAGATATAAACCCATCATCTGGGATTGTCCATGTCTTGGTCCACTGAGCTGAAATTATTGGAGTAATTAGGCTGATGTCAGAAGCCCACAGTTTGACCTTTGTCAGGCTATGTAATTCATAAGGTTTTTGCTAGCACAATTAAACAGCTGTAATGAAAACAGTAATAAAAAATATCTACATAACAAGAAACAGCAGGTCTAAGCTTATTCAAACATATTTGCCCATCATACCCCAATCAATGAGGAAAAGCTCAAAAAAGTCCACAGCTAGCATAAATCAAGCAATCTGGAAGATGGTCTCCACCTCAAAATACTCATCCACCTGAGCCCAAAGGAAGGTTAGCATGAGTCTGGCTTGTGGAAAGCCTGCTCATGGAGGACCTAGCAACTTTTGAGTTTCCTCTGCATTAACTCCTCTATCACATGGCTTCAGCTGTCACACTGCACTTTAAGTGTGCATTTTGTCTGTTCTAACCTAAAGCTATGAAATCTATACTGAAGCAAAGAGACTATATAAATTCATTGTGTGTAATTTATGTAACTATATTTAATACTGTGTCTAGTTCTGTTCTCCATAATTAAACAAAGATATATATAAAGTGGGAAGCATTCATAGAGGAGTCAAAACTATGATGGAAGGCTCATGCTTTCCCTTGAACTTAGTAATTCAATGCATATAGTTTATTATAGGCAGGATTAGGGGATGACTGGCTTTATAAATACCTTCACAGGCACCAAAAATATCATTAACAGTTCTTAGGTTTGGGATATAAAGGGGAAACAAGGAATCAGGTGTAAGTATGCATTTCCATAGCAACTTAAACCAATGCAGTTTTAGGTTGCTAGGTCCCTGTATTCTGCCGCATCTAGTGAAACACTATTCTGCCTCCTTTTCCAAGCAGAAAATCACAGCCTTTTGAGTTCCTACTCCTTTGCTTATTAGAATAGTCTCTTTATTATCCATTTTCAAGTCACATATTTTTATGATCTAGTCCCAAATTTTAACTAAATAGGAAATCTCTGTTAGACTTAGTGTAATAACTCAAAGATGACACATTTGAAATCTAATTTTTGATTAATTCCAACAAAATTTAGATTTATGTTCAATTTTACTGGGAGAGTAATTATCTGAGACCACACACGTTTCTGTAATAAAAATAAGTATGGCATTAAAATAGTTCCTGAAAAATACCATTAAATAATCAGATTATGTAATAGTAACTCAGTTTTATTCTGCTCCATTTTATACCTCAAGAAATTCAATGAAGTTATTTACATTGCTAGCTTACATTCTTATTAGAAAAGACTGATCAAGACATACTGTTTCTGAGATACACTGTTTCCACTCTGGAAAGGCGCAAAAAGAGACTGATAGCTTTGGAATATATCAACTGGAGTGTTAGCAGAAAACAGATATTTTTAATTAACTTTAGGTTTACAAATGCTAAGACAGAGTGAAATTCTATTCACTCCTTTTTTATCATCTCTTGTGGCCTTTATTTAATATGGAAAGATTACTTCTGTAATTTTTCAGATTGCAGCTGTCTTTACTGAAGAAATAGTAGAGACATTATTTGGAGATATTTTTGGTTTTGTAAGTAGATTTTAGCTACAGAATTTAATAAACACGTGCACAAACACACCCATGAAAAGAAATAAAAACATAACTGTGTTGAAGTGCTCAAACGTATAAAACACTTTAAATTCTTTTCAGGGTTAAATGGTTTCATTTTACAACCGGAAAAAGTTAATATTGGATTGTTGCTTCTTTTTTAAAATTAAAATTGTATCACTTGATACTATTGGTGTATAATTTAAATGACATGAGCAAATTACTACATGCCCAAGGAAGTCTGCAAATTTTTTAAAGAAGCAGAATTTATCTGATAACTATATTTCTGTGTCATTGAAATGTTAAATCTGAAATATTGACAATGTTTGACAAATTAGTTAATTTTAAAATATGAACTAAATATAAGGAGCATTCCATGCTAATCTTCTCCATCTTTAATTTCTACTATAAATTCTACATTAACTGACTAATACTTAGTTCTAGTTGTGCAAAATGGGATGACTTGAGAAAATCCAATTATATACAGCCTTAATTTTTATCCTAGGAGACCACCTTAGATCCTCCAATAGCTGATTTTTGCTTTTCTCATCACTAGATCTAGGCTTGACAGCATTGAGCACACCACAATGAAACTTTAAAGTAAAGACAACTGTTATAAATGTTAAAAGGACATGAGACAAAAAGAAAAAAAGAGCAAATGTTAAAACTTCTGTAAAGAAACATGGATTCAATATCTCATTTTCATTATAATTGGTTTCATATTTCAGTAGCTCTGAAAAACCCCTGACTTTCCCATATTTAGTTAACGGTCCTGAGATGCGTAGCTACCAGTCAAAGGTTAGTTTGCAATGATGACTGGTACCTATAGAAACAAGAAGATACCACATGTTCTCCATGCTTACATTCTACACTTGTGACAAATGATCTGAGGATGAATTGGAGGGCTGAGAGCTGAGAAATATAAGACAATATCAGAAAAAATAATGTTTACAGAATAATCTGGTGTCAGCTTATCTCTTTTCTTTTCAGGCAGCAATGTTTCATGTAGATCTTGAAAAATAATTCTCTGAAAGACTGACAACCTAAACCAAAGTTAAAATAACAAGAAAAAAAAATAAAGATTGAGAGGTGAAAGATGATGTGAGAAAAGTAAACAGCCACAGGGGAATTCAGTCCTTGAAATTTTTAAAAAATAATATTAACTGTTGACATTCGTTTGAGAAAAATGTGAAGTCTAGGTCTCTCAATTACCAACCTCACTTAATCTCTCATTTCCCTTTTGATTTAAGGGTTAGTTTAGGTTTTCTTAGAGTAAAAAAATCTAAACAACGAAGTATTTTTTTTCATTCAGTCCAGCAGGTAACACAGGGAGGGAGATACTTCAAATAATGCTGTTGTAAATTCTCTTACATCTCAAGCAAGCCTCTGGAATTATATATACTCTCAGACATTAGAGAGAAAGACAGGAATGGGGCTAATTACACATGACATCACATTTTGGAAATATCAAAATATTTGTTGTATTTTGCTTATGTTTTTCTAACTGTTGACATGGAAAACTCTGCTACCCCCCTCAGAAAGAAAGAAAAAGAAAAAAAATTCATATATCCATCAATGTGGATTGATGAGGTGGAGAAGCTCTGGTTGAAGGGTATGATGAACCCCCTACTAGAGGCTCCCTTATTGCTATCATGTTCTACACATAGCAGCAAGTCTAATACTTTATGATACTGCTGGAGTGGCAAAATCTAGTTTTGCATATGCTCCCAGGAAAGTTTCACAGTGTATTTTTGCGATTATTCATGCTCTGGCCTTGTATCAACATGTCTGCACTAGCTGGGAATATATCCTGTCTGGATTTTAGTGTGGAATAAATGCCAAATCACTTGGTACCAATGCAGGGTAGGCAGCTCTTCATATGTGTTTCAGAGGAAATGTAACAGTTTTAGCAGCAAAAAGTTGAATAAATGCTAATGGTATTTAGCACTGGAGGAGATATTTAATATCACCTTCAACTATTCTTACATGGTCAGTAAGGAAGAAAGGTAAAACAGCAAAAAAAACCAACCCAAAAAACAGTATTGTGGTTTGATCAAAGAGCTCCTATGGCTGCTCACTTAACTGCAGTGACAAGGAGCTAGCAAAGATTGCAGCCATCAGCTCCGGGATATTACATATGTTCATAGCTGAACATATGAGTTTTCAAGAACAAGAGTTTCGTACAGGCAATGGTGGCGATTAATATGATGTGGCACAAATTGCATTGTCAGCAAATCCGGTAAAGTCCTATCATCCAATTTGTAACTGGCCTGATTTGTCAGTCTGCCAAATACTCCTATCACAATGATCTCTAAAGATAAGTGAGAACAATGCATCTATTTTCAGCCCTCACACAGTATTTGAGCAATAATCCAATCACGTATATTAGGATTTTTTAGGTATATACAATTTACTTAAAGGTGTATTACCATGGCATCATTTTCAAATACTTGTGCCTATCTCCTAGACTCTACATTGAAAACAAAACCACATACACACGAAAAAAATACAATTACTCACTGTTATAAGTGATGTTAAATCCACGTCCTGACATTGAATGGTCAGCTTGAAATTCCAGACGTAAAATATGACCATTACTAGTAAGATGGGAAGGAACTTCAGCGCCAGTAAATGTTCCAATGATGGGGGAATCTACAGAGTCACCATCTTTAACTGCAAGGAAGTCGAACTGAGATTCCAAGTCAAAGTCATTAAAGGAGAGATGAATTCGGCTCCCAGGGTCTGAAATTATTGTCCAGATACAGTTTAAATTATTCCCATATCCCTCTGGGTAATCAGGTGAAAGAACTGTTCCCATCGGTGCAGTGAAATTGGAAAGACAAGGAACTGCCAAAAAAGGGAGAGCTAAATTAGATAACAGAATAAAACACTTCAATAACGACTGTTCTGGTGCTAAATTTTTTGTAAGAAATCCTGGAACTTGCTGAGTACCACAACTGAATTATTCATTATTCATGGTGATATGTGAATCTGGAAGGAAGGCTTTTTTTCTTCATATTCCCTTCCTCTCAATAAAACTACCTCCCAAGCAGAGCCCACAAAAAATAAAGAACATATTTATTGCATTGGAAATCCATGGCAGTCCTTACAATTTACTCTTGATAACAATCACTTGGCACCACTTATTTTCTCTTGTAGAGAACTGTTTAGATGAGCAGACCTCCCACTGAGCACACTGAATGGGCAGAAAGTCAATAGTGCCCTTATCATTCGTTGTTCACACAGAGGCATTAGAAATTAAGGAGCCTCGAAGAGACAAGAGAGGTTTTGTTGTTATCAAGATAATGCATTATATTCAATAAATGCAGTTAAGCCATATTAAGTTGAGTTGCAGAGATGAAAGCAACAGATTGCACTCTGAATATATTTGATCTATACTATTTTAGTGGAAAAGTTAAGAAAGGTGCTGCCAACAAATAAGCATCACAACATTGTATATACCTATGCTATATAATGCAGCATTCTACATAATGCAAAAGTTTTACTCTTGCTATATAATGCAACTGGAAGAGATCTGTAAATAGGATCATTTAAGTGCAAATAGGTATTTATATAAAATACATGGAGGAAATTAAAATAATTTAAACTCTTGATTTCAATTCAGCGACTTCTAATCTGAGGAGATATATTAATTTATAAGGCCAGCTATCAAAATTGTATCATACATCATTTACATCATAAAATCAACAGAATCCTACCCAAAAAGGCCAATAATAAACCACTATATCAAAGCACATAAAGAGAATTTCTTTAAGAGTTGGTATAAGAGAAAAAAATGTTTTAGCAATTTTAGAACCTGTCCCTTGGGCATGTACATTAGGAAAACATGCCAAAAAAAGTAAATTCATCTTGTCAGAAGAGTCAATTACATTTTAATAACTCTGAAATCAATCACACAAATAATTAACTAGCAGTAAAGCTTATCACAATGCCTTAAAAATAATAAGAAGAAAATATCTGGTACATACAAATACAGATTGGTATGTTTGCAGACCACTGGTTGTTTTCTTGGCAAATGATTGATTTCTCTCCAATCAATTCAAATCCAAACTGACACTCAAACCTTAAAACATCACGATTGGAAAATCCGTCCCCTTCTCTAATACCATACAATGGTGTTCCAGGATCCCCACAGCTTTCTTTTTCAATTTCTGTTGAAATAAATAAGGAGTTTATTTATAGAAGAATAAAACAAACTCGTTGCATGTGCATGCTGACATATAGAAAATTCTAAGCAAAATAAAATCGTCTACGTAAGGACAGTTGTCAAAATGCCCCACTGAGTCTGATTCCATACCCCAGATTCTTAGGGAGAAAATTTTGCATGAGGAATCCTACCAGGGGGAATGAGTGAGTGGTTGTGTTGGGCTTAGCTGTTGGCTACAGTTAAACCACTACAAGGAATTAGAAAAATCAGAACTCTTTGGTTTATAAAATACTTGAAAATTAAAGGCTATAAGGAAAGGTATTTCTACCTTATTTTATTTCATAAAATTTTAAACAATAATATCATTGAGTAAAATACTGCTAGTAGAACATTAACTCTTAAAAGCAGAAACAGAGACCAGCTCCACAATGTGTAAACACTGTCCATGTTGCAATACAGTTCAAACTGAGGTATCAATGACATAGCAAATAAGAGAGTGGTGAATTCCCCACAGTAAAAAAAAGAATTCCCCACAGTAAAAAGGACGCTAGACATAAATATAGATACAAATTTATATACACATACATTATGTAAACATATGCAAAAGATAATTTCTATATAGTCAAATAACATTTTACCTTAGTAATCTTAACTGCAAGAAACCTGAACGATTATTATTTCTACAAATATTAGACCTATGATGTTCTCTCAAGCTGCATTCTGTTTTGAACTTTCAGTAGTTACAGGAAGAATGGAAGAATCTTCGAAAAATTTACATGTAATGACAGCAACAAACATCCCTGTACCATAGTTTGAGGTTTTCGCTTTAAAGGTCTTGTGGCTTTTTTTTTTTTTTTTCCTTCCCACATTTCCATATATGATAGTTTGAGTAAAAGGAAAAAAAAAAAAGGCAAGTGTTTTGATTTTAATTCAAACAATTTTTCTAGGGTAACATTTTCAGCAGCATACATTTGATTTCTCAAAGCTTTTAGGTATTAAGGTTCTAAAAACAATTAAAATGTGACAAGAAGCAAATAAAGAACATTCAATTTTAACAAGAAACTGAAAAAGACTTGAAGGTTATTTTAAAAAATACTCCACAGAGTTTTGAAAGGCTTTATTATTCTGTTTGGATAAAGAAAACTTGAAAGCAAACAAAGAAAACCATCTAATAAAAAGCACGAAAAGACATGAACACTTCTAATTGGTTTATTTGTGGGTTTTTAAAAACAGTTCTAGGAAAGGACTGATATAATTCATTATTATAAAAGGATAAAACCGGGTTCAATTTATCTTCAGATTTATCAGATTTATTTGACACCACAAAAAAGAAAAAAATCAGTTTTCCTGAAGAAACAACATAAGCTATCTCAAAGAATACACAAATTCACACTCCTGTATTCAATTTTTGGGGGACTGTTAATGTCAAACCTACTGAATTGCTCACTTTTTAACTGCCAAAGAAATACAAAATTTTCCTAGGCTGTCCTGGTAGACTAATACTATTCTAAGTGTCTAAGTCATTTCATATTTCATTTGGGAAAACAAATATATTCTATGAACAAATGTATTCTATAAACTAGTTCTCCAGCAAGTGACTATATCATGTAACTTACTGTAGTTTTCTCAAATAATATATACTTGGCAGCAAATGTATTTATACTTACTTTGCTTTGCTCTATTTTGGGGTTTCTATTCTGATGTAGCTGGGTAAGAGTTTCCATGTTATTTTCTCAAATTTGCAAAGACACATAGCTGACCAAAACTATTCTTTTTAGGACTTAAATGAACTGATTCTGCATTCAAAAAAATATTAGGAAGAGTAAAATCATTTACAGGAGCTTGTTGGAAAAATATTGTATGTGATTTTGAGAGATTATATCTATGGCTTTATACTGAATTTGCTTCATAAACAAAATCAAGTTGAACAAAATGTTGTATGAATAATGGATTTAAATTAATTAAACCATCCCTAGACCCCATTTGTATTAATTGAAATTTGTAGCAAATGTTTTGTTTATTACTTTTAAAACTTTCCTGTATGCATTGCTTGTAATACTTTAATACACTTTCTAAATTTTGTATTAGCATCAGTTCATCTCTGAATTTGAAACAGACTATTTCTGTCATTACTTAGTTTTCCACAGAAGCAGAAACAATAGGGTTCGATTTTCTGTTTTGTTTGGGGCTTTGTTGCGTTGTTGTTGTTTGGGGTTTTCTGTTTGTTTTTTTAATTGAAGTGCAAATACTTCTTAGGGGTTTTTTTTGAGAAAATCAATAAACTTACTTTAGAGAGGAAAAAAACCAAGCTGCTTCCTTGGATTTTGTCAGATAATCCCATTTTAAATAGTATGATTTTAGGAAAGTATATTAATATTTATTTGAATTCGTATTTATTTTAATTCACTAAGGAGTAAATTAAATTCACATATTTTACTGCTAGTTCTCCCACTTGTGCTTCAGCTTCCTTGCACTACATATTTTGTTTCAGAAATTCCTAAGCAGTTATGTTCAAAGCCTGACAGAGCCTCTCTTCTTGATAAACTCATACTAGTCCCTCATTGTAAATAATTCATTCATGAAAAATAGAAATAATTTACTGTTGTTTTGTGATTAGCAGAAAACCAGTAAATTTTTAGACAGATTAATTATTAATACCATAATTAAAACTCAAAATAACCCCACAACTATAAAATTGGAAATTTCAGTGTGAGCCACGAAATAGTGAAGAGAAAGAGACAGGCATATGGGCTGCTCTTCTGGAATACAACTTGAATGCCTATCAATAAAACTGCAAGTAAGAGTCCACTGCTTAGTGTATTTGTTGGACTAAAATATTAGTAATTATAAGGCTCTCTTTCATATAATGCAGATGTTAAAAAAAGGTGTAATTCACAGCAGAAATTGTTATAGAGCATATTTTAGCGGAAACACTATTTCTATAGTATATCAGTGTAAGCATTTGGAATAAGTTTATATACATATATATCGACTACCTTGACAAGTCAAAAGTAAATTTATTGGTTAAGCACATTTTTGTATTTTATTCTACATTTTGGTTACTTTGTAGTTTTACATATTGGTTTTTGTTCTCTTTTATGATTCATTCTGCTTTTTGAGTTTTGCACTTCATGTTAGCTACTATGAGATGGCCAGGATGGATATTTGTTTTCCTGTGATCACTATCACAGTGATACAAAAGGTAAGTATTGCTATTTGTACCTAAGGAAAAAAAACAATACCTTATGCTAATATTATTTCAGTTAAATAGTCCTTATTTCCTTTGTAGCCTTACAAAAAAGGGAAAAGAACCTCTACCCATAAATAAAATTTGTTGAATGTGTTAACAATGAATCAGGCATTTTCTTTGGGTTTTAAGGTTTTTAAGACAGAAAAGAAAATCCATTTTTGTTTTCCAAAATTATTTCACCAAGAAGGACATTAACAGTAAAAGGAGGGATGATTTCTGGTGATGTTAGAAAACCATCTTTTTTTAAAAGATAAACTCCTGTTGAAACTATTGAGGATACTAAGTTTGGAAAAAGCAATTATCCTAAATAAATTTGTACAGTTAGCAGTTTCACAGCACTGAAATAAGTTAATAATTGCCAACGTATTTTCTAAGAAGAAATATCTAGAAAACAAATGAGGTGAAGGGAAAAGTAAAATAATAATATAAAAAAAAAATTAAGATAACTATCTCCTTTCATTTTAAATTATCCTTACACTACTTTTGTGTACCTCACTGATAGATTGTGCAGATTTCTAACCAATTATATACTAAAGGGAGAGCCTCATACTACAGTAGCCCCTGGCATAATGAGATAGGAATGGGTTTTTTTCTCTTACCCTTTCTCTTTGTGAAGGACAGGCCCATTTTGGAATTGACTAAAGGGGGTCTTGGGGAATAGAAATGGTCACTTACTACAAATACATTTTGTCAGAAATGCACTGGAGTAAAGCTTTGAAGACTTAACTTGTCTATCTTTCTTTTCCTGTAACTGAAGAGTGTATAAAAGATAAGAATGTGATTCCTACAAGGAAAAAACTTTTGAAAGAAAAGACATCAATGGTGTACACTGGGAAAGTGCAATACTGAAGACTTGTTATCACTTCAGCAGAGATTCAAAATCTGTAGTCCTTCAGGGAAACACCAAGCAAGACCAATCATTCTTTACTTTAACAACATCTCAGAATAATGCCCATTATTTGTTTTACTGACTGCATCAAAGGAAATATGGCACACAACTAGATTTGTTTAGTCAATAGTAAAAGAGCATTTGAATTCATTACACACTATTTTTTGAAACAAAGACTACTGGATGAACTAAATACTAGTATGTGAAAACAAAGTTCAAGTATGTGGTTCAAAAGAATAAATCTTGCTGTTTGATATTTTAATTCTTTATGCAAAAGCTACAAGCATTTACCACACACTGACATTTTGCAAGATAATGCATAAAAATCTATGTAATCCCACTTTGAAATACCATGGTATGTACAATTTATATACACATTAATGAATACGTATATCTAACCTAGTTGTAAAATTGTTGTGCTTATGTTCCCAATGCAGGATTTTCTTATTCAAGATTTTACAAAAATATACCATTATATATTTCACAGAATTACAGAATAGGTAAGTCTGGAAGGAAGCACAGTGGGTCATGTGGTCCAACCTCCCTGCTCAGGGTCATACCAGACACATTGCACAGGATCATGTCCAGACGGTTCTTGAATATGTCAAATAAGGAGGCAATTTGTCAAACTTTTGCTTGCAAAGGCCAAGGAAACAATGTTAGTATAATCATCTTTAGGTTTTTGTGCCAAGGTTTTGATAGTGGAAGGACTGTGCCCACAAGAGACTCATGGTGGAGCTTCTTGAGAAGAACTGCAGCCTGTGGGAAGAACCCATATTGCAGAAGTTTATGGAAGATTGCCTCCCATGGGAGGGACCCCATGCTGGATCAGCTGAAAAGTGTGAGGAGTCCTTCCCCATGAGTAGGAAGCAACAGCAGAGACAGCGTGTGATGAACTGACAGTCCCCATTCCCTGTCCTTCTGTGCCACTGAGAGGGAAGAGGGAGAGAATTCTGAAATAAAGCTAAGCCCAAGAAGAAGGGAAGGATTCAAGGGGAAAGCATTTAAAGATTTAGTTCTTTATTTCTCATTATCCTACTCTGATTTTGATTTGCAGCAAATTAAATTAATTTCCCCAAGTCAAGATTGTTTTGCATCTGATGGTGACCAGTAATTCTGGCCTTATCTTGACCCATAAACGTTTTGTTACATTTAATCTCCCCGGCCCGCTGAGGAGTGGAGTGATAGAGCCACTTTGGTGGGCAGCTGACATTCAGGTGGAATCAATCCACCATATCATCTATTTATCCTGAAAATTCAAATTTAAATATTACAGAAAAAAGGCATATAAAAAGCAGAAATTGGGAAAATAAAAACTAATAATCTATTAATCAAGAATACATTTCTCAGTGTAAACCAGGATTATAAATAATGTAAATTACACCATATGTCTTCATAGTATATATACTCAAAAACCATAATTTTAAAGATACATAGCAGACAAACAGTTTTGGACCAATTTCAGCAGCCTTAGACTATGATTACCAATTTACATGGTAATAGATTGGAGATTGATTACATTTATTTGTAATAGGTATCAGTAAACAAACAGAAATTTGAATCACATAACAGATGATACTTTCTCCTAAATATTATAATATTTGTGTGTATCTTCAAATAAAAGAGTCTATTACCTATTACTCAGAAAGTGTAAATATTTTTTATAAACAAAGGATGGAAGTTCATTTGCAAGAGAATAAAATGTCTATTGCCATGTGGTTTTCAGTTATATTTTAAAGGTTATCAATAGCCTTATTTCCTTCTAATGATCAGATTTTTATCTACATTTCCATGTCTCGTGAAATCCAGATATATAAAATAAACTTTTTTCACCTTAACCATTATTTTTACTCAGAAAAATTAGTGTGATTTTTCTCACGCTCAAATCTTACCACAATAGGTTTTATATTTATTTTATATTGATTTTCTTCTTTTTCCCTTGTTTGCCTAAAAGATAGGAAAGAAGAATCTTGTCTCATGTGTAGCGTGGCTAATTTATTTTTAGCAATTGGCAAGTGTGAGGACAGGGAATAAATCTTGCCTTGTTTGTAAATACAAACAGAATGGAACAATGCCTATAGCCAAACTACAAGAAAACTCCACCTGTGCCTGACTGCTCCAGGTGAGACACGATTACAGTGCTGCAGCACCTTCTCTGTGCTCCTGGGTCCCACTACCAAAGAAACAGGTATGCAAAGGGAGGAAAGGAGATGATGAGGAGGATTTAAGCATACAGTCTTTTCCCTATATGAATTCATGAGATGTTTAGTCTATAATGTGCTATACAGGCCAGCCATTCAAGAGCAGAGAGTCAGTTTTATTCTGTTCACATTCTATGGGGAGAAAAATAATCTATAAAAAAAGGAGATTGTCTTTCCCTACAATGTAGGTGGTGATAACCTTCTTTGCCCTTTCTGAATTGTGCCAATTGTCAGGGTACTTCTAATTTCCTAAAGTTGATGAGACAGAATGTGAACATTTCACAAAGAAAAAAAGGGGGATAATTAATTAAAGGAGAATAATTTGTCTAATGAGACTCATAGGAAAGTCAGATGAAGTTCCTCTGAGAATGAAGTTAGAAAACAATGGCAGACATCATTAAAAGTAATATTTTATGTACATCATAAAGTTTAACATTTCTACTACAACAAAAATAGGTTACAACCATTCTCCATGACTATATGTCTTTAGAGGGACAGCAGATATATCTACATGATTTTTATTACATAATTTATCTGAAGTTTTCTATTACTAGCATAAAATAATTCATAACTGTGTTCCATTATATATTTTGGGTACTTAGAGACTTTGTGGATATACACATTCCTTCTCTTCCTATTTAGGACTGTGTTCCATATCTAAAGTTGAGTTATTTACTACTCATCACTTGACTACTTATTTCATTATTTACTATTTACTAAAGCCCTGTGGGACTTTAAGTAGCAACCACATCTCCAATAAAATAAGTTACTCTCTTAATTTAGGTTTAGAAAATGAACTATTATGTAGAACTCTATTTACACAATTTAATCGCACTATGACACTTCTCATTCATATAAAAGTTTAAAAATGGGGTATTTTCTAAATTTCTGTTGAAATATTGCTAAATCACAGTATCTTAATTCCAGATTTGCTTGCAAAAACAGCTGCTATTTTATCACTTAAAGAATTTCCGTTAAGGTTGTGAGAATTAGCAACGTTTGTATTTCTATGCTGCTACAAGAGATTTCTGTTCCCTTTGTAACTATACTGTCCCAAACCCTATCAGTATGGTCTTTCTCCTTCAGTCATATTGAAGTAATACTTGTTTTGTTTCAGTGTAATTTTGATGTGAAGGTGCATGTCAAGAGAGACATTGTCTCGTTCTGAAACTGCAGTGTGTATATGTATCTTTACATTCTTGTTTGCCTATTCAGTCCCCTTTGCTTCCCAAACACTACAGCTTTTAGTCAATCACAACTTCTTCAGCTAATCTCCCTCTATGAAGAATCCAGAGAAACGGTTGGAAAGAGGCGTGTTACATTTGCTTTCATTACTCAGCTGCTTCAATCTGGAGCAACTACATTGGGGTGTAATCAACTAATTCAGGATGACTTTTACTTAATGTACCTGACTTTAGCGGGACCAAAGTTGGATCACAGAATAATCTGAAGAAAGTTTAATGTAACTTTTTAAATTTAAAACTTGAAATACAATTTGACATTTTGGAGTGTTATCACATAGTTAAAACTCAAAAAATAAAGTTCTTTTGTTAAAGAGATAAAGCATCTATGAATTTCAGTGGTTCTTTCTTAATATAACTTTTAATAGCAGACATTATTAGCTTTTTTAATGGAACTATAGATACTAGGCACTCTCAAGGGAGAATAAATGGAAAAATAATACTAAGGAATTTTATCTAAGTCTGCAATCCTTTACATGAACATTTTCAGTGCAAATACACAGAATATCCCTTAGACCAATGGTTACTGCTTGACCTGTCTAGAGGAAAAAACAGTGTGAATGGGTAGTCATCATATGGAGAAATATCTGAAACAATTTTCAAGGTAGCATTAAGAATAAAAATCCATTTATTAGCAGTTACACAACTTCTACAATTTCTGTGCCTGAACCATCTTAATTTAAGTGGTCTGGCCTTTCTGATTTTAATATAAGGCTGGTTTTCTTCCACAGACTAAATAAAATGTGAGAATGTTGTTTACCATCATAGAAAAACTGAGCTGTAGAGAATGTTGTCCTTTTATGTTTACAAAGTATTCTAGGTTATGATAAGAAAATGCAATACCCTATTTTAATAATATGAACAACAGGAATCTCATTTGTGTCATTGATAATTTGACTAAGGCCTTTCACTCCACTTTAGAAAATCTTTAGGAAAATAAAATGTTTCACTGGACTAAATAGCTTCATCTCCAACTGCCAGTAGGTTTTTGAAGAACATATAAATTAAAATTACCTAATTGAAGGGATGCTTTTCTGGCACTATGAGAGTCAGCATTGTACAGATAATTTTGATCCTTTTGCTATAAATAGTGCTCTTCTTTTTCATCTTTAATGATAAATGTCTGCAGATAGAAGTCCAAACCCGAGACTGTTGAGTTATCATCAAGAACGTATCTCTTGATATACATACAGAGTTGGTATATGACAACAATGAATCTGTTTGCAGCTAGTATATTACCTGTTGAACCTTTCAAATCTGTTGATCAAGGCAACCTGAACTAGCTCTGCAACTCTTCCTTAATGGCAATCAATAAATTTATCCTCTGATACACTTAATAATGATTCCCTTATCATATTCTGAATATACATGTGACTATACAGCACCACAAAGGTTTTAAATTTGGTAGCAACTGTATTGTCACTTAAACTTTTCCAGTTTTGCTGAGCTAAACATCTAGTCAGGATGTAAGACTGTTAGTTCCACCCTTGTTTTTGCCTTTTTCAGAAGCTCACAGAACAGAGCATAAAGGAAAATCTAAAGAAACAGTTACTAAGACTTATTTATGTGGCTTGTTTTCTTTCTCAAGATTCTGGTCCCATGATCTTGCTTCTTTCTAGTTTGATCAGTTATTCCCTTCTGAGACAAGGCAATTATATCTTTCCAAAAGGAAGCTACAGCATACTAAAAACCAAACACAAACTAAAACCAAAACAAGCTAAAACCAAACACACAAAAACCCCCAATCCCAAAACACAGAACAGATGCTGTTCTCTGCCAAACACACACACACACACACACACACACACACAGAGAAAACATTTCCCAGATCAACTCTACGGACACAAAGCAGGGTTTGCTCCAAAAGCTGCTTAGTGCATTTGTACTGGGCTTAGATGACAAGGTTTTGCTAGTCAGGGGGCTACAGAAGCGACCTCTGTGAGAAGAGGCTGCTCCCATGCTGGACAGAGCCAGCTCCAAGAAGGATCTACTTCTCGTCAAAGTTGAACCCATCAGAAACAACGGCGGTGCCCTTGTGATAACATATTTAAGAAAGAGTAAAAAAATGCTGCAAAGCAACTGTGACAGAAGATCAATAAAAATATGTGAGAAACATCCCTGCAAACATGAAGGTCAGAGAAGGAAGGAGGAGAGGTGCTCCAGGGGTCAGAGCAGACATTCTCCTACAGCCCATGGAGAAATCCACAGGGAAACGGGCCGTCTGTCTGCAGCACATGGAGAGCTCTGCTGGAGCTTGTGAATGCAGTGCAGCAAGTGAAAGGATCTGCAACTACTGGATGGAGCAATCCATTCCTGAAGGACCGTACTCCATGGAAAGGACACATGCTAGAGCAGCTTAAAAGAACTACAGATGACGCAAAGGACTCCCCACTGAACATGGGGAAGGACATGAGGCGGAAGGAGTGGCAAAGACCAAGTGTTATGAACTGACCACAAATCCCATTCCCCATTCCCGATCCACCCTTACTGCCCAGGTGAAGAAAAAGTTAGAAGAAGTGGGAATAAAGGAGTGGAGTCTGGGAAAAAGAGGAGGTGAGGGATACTTTTCAGTTTGGTTTTCACTTTGCACTATCCTACTTTGTTTTTCTTTGGCAATAAATCAAATTAAACTTCCTTTAGTTGAGTCTGCTTGTCTTTGACAATAACTGGTAAGTAATCTCTCATTCTCATCTCAGCCTATGAGTTTTTTCATCTTATTTTCTTCCCCTGTTCTGCTGAGGAGGGAGAATGGGAGCAGCTTAGTGGACATATTGCAGTCAGCCAAGGTTATCCAGCACAGAGATACATAGAAATTTCATCTAAACCAGGCTGTCAAATGTAGACTTTTTCCAAGTTAGAAATAAAGTATTCGCAAACACCCCACCCCCCAGAAAAGAAAGTAATAATAAGAGAGAGAAACCTTTCTAAGGGCTCTGATAAGACTGCAGCTTGGACTAAGCTCTTGGGGATTTGAGTTTCTGTAAGCTTAATCCTCTTAAACAAGTGAGTAAGCCTATGCAAATCAAAATTTTACAAACTGAATCTGGTTAGATATCCCCTTGCCAAATTTCAGGTCACTGA
The DNA here is from genome assembly GCA_013397095.1 of Sterrhoptilus dennistouni. Taxonomy (NCBI): domain Eukaryota; kingdom Metazoa; phylum Chordata; class Aves; order Passeriformes; family Zosteropidae; genus Sterrhoptilus; species Sterrhoptilus dennistouni. The sequence continues at coordinate 1,194,146 of VWZU01017021.1, read as the reverse complement.
TTCAATTTGCAAGAAAGTTAGAACTTATCAAAAAGTTTGAGGCTTTTGTTTCTGTTTTTGCTGTCCACAATGGAATATATTTTTCTGAAATCATGGTCCTTAAAGCTACTAAGTGTTTTGCTTGAATTTGCTCATAAGAACTTCAAGTGAGATAGCTGCTGAATACAGATAATTTCAGCCCAAAATCCAGCTAAATTTCAGTTTCTAAATGGTAAAAAATAATTAAATTAGTTCTTATCTTACTTAGGAAATGATGATTCAACCTCACAATAATGAATTTGTTTTGCCAACAATATCTTCTTTTGTTTCACTCCCTATTATGGTTAAAATATACAAATTAGAGAAAAGAGTTTATTTGCATATATATGGGAGAAGAATAACTGCAGTTTAGACAGGAACTTCCCCACTACACCAGGAAGATTACTACTGTGACTGTGTGTCCAAGCTGTAATATTAAAATATTAATATTACAGATATTAAAATATCTGTAATATTAAAATATTGGAATAAATGTCACTGTGATGATGAGAGTAAATGTTCCAGCCCATGTATTGAAATAAATGTATCTATAAGTTGCGTGTGATCTGCTTTAAGTGCATATTTGCACAGAAAAAGAAAGGCTAACATCTAAAGACCTTGAGAGGAAAGTGTAGCATTCTAAATTGCATTTACATCCAATTTAATATCAAATTTTTAAAGATAAAAATCAATAATGACTGAAACTAAAAGTGCAGCTTCAAAAGTAAAGATATTTAATGGATGGTTTAATGTTTTTCTAAACTATAAGTTTTAGATCAACGACAGGACACTGAACATAACTACCTAAAAAAATAGAAGCACCTCATTTCTTCTTTTTGTTGTTTTTTCCTTCTCATGTTCACCCCCTTGCTGTACTGAACCTTACTGACAGCCTATAGAACTTTGAATATAAATAGTAATGTTATTTATTGAAAAAGAAATATGAGAGAAATTAGAATCACAGAAAGCAAAAGGATTGATTCAGACTGATTCAAAACATATTCGATTATAATAGTTCATTAACATTTTAATTTTTCTTGATACACAATACAATGTCTTTGGTTTGGTCTAATGACCTCGTTTTTCACAGTCTCTTTTAATGGCATTTCCATTAAATCTGATGAGAAAGGGAAAATACAGTTCATGTAATTCAGGAAATATTTTTCAGGAATCTTATCAATGTACGATATTTATTATAAAGTGCAGCATCACGTAAAAGATACAAGACAGAGTCAAATAATAGCTTAGTGTCCTGCAGTACAAATCCCCTCATGTGCTACTTCATATTGCTTACTAGATACAGCTATCTATCTGCCTTAGTGCTGCACAGCAGTGCTGATTATCGGGTGTGAGTGCTGTTCCTCAGGGTGGGTTATTGAGACCTGCACTGTTTAACATGACAGGGACAGCAAGAATGAGGGCATCTCTAGCAAAGTTTGCCAACACCACCAAACTGTGTGGTGCAATTGACTGGGGAGAAGAGATGTCCTGCAAGAAGAGTGGCACTTAATGGTCTTGAGAGTTGGGCCAGTGCAAACCTCACAGAGTTCAACAAGGCCAGGTGCAAGGGCTTGCACCTGGGTCAAGGTAACCAGTAGGCTGGGCAGAGTATGGATAAAGAGGAAGACCTGGGACAGTTTGTTGGCAGAAAGCTCAACATAACCCAGAAAAACAACTCTATCCTGGGCTGCATCAAAAGGGATGTGATCGGTAGGTCAAGGAAGGTGATTCTTCTCCTCTACTCTACTCTTGTAAGACCCCCATGGGAGTACTCAGCACAGGAAGGAACCTCTTGGAGCAAGTACAGAGCAGGGTCATTAAGGTGATGAGAGAGCTGAAGCACCTCTCCTATGAAGACAGGATGAGAAAGTTGGGGTTGTTTTTCCCTAGAGAAGGGAGACCTTACAGTCCTTTCAGTATCTACAAGGGCTACATGGAAGTTGAAGAGGGACTTTTTACAAGGGCAGGTACTGAAAGGACAAGGAAAAATAGCCTTAGATTGAAAGAGGACAGATATATATCAGACATTAAGAAGAAATTCTTTATTGTGAATCACTGGAAAAGGCTGCCCAGACAAGTTGTGATGCCCAATCTCTGGAAGGGTTCAAGAGCATGTTGAATGGTGCCCTGAGAAAGCTGATCTAGTGGGTGGCATTCCTGCTTATAGTGGAAGAACGAACTAAATTATCTTTAAGGTCTCTTCCAAGCCAAACCATTCTATGATACTGTAAAAAACTTGTATTTTAAGGAGTTATGTCAAAGCACTCGAAGATACAATAATTTTTATTTGAATTGTGCGTACATCACTTGATAGTTGAGTTGAAAGGATTAAAGCAAATGACAATGTGAATAGCCTGATGGCCATAAAGTTTACTTTAGGCTGCCTATTACCATTTTCCTTTACTTACAAAAATATAATACAAATGATGAAGTGAGAAAAGTGAAGTTAAACAGCACTTAGAAATTTGTTATCTTTCTCAGAAGCTTCACTGATTTTGAAGTAGTGGTAAATATTATGAGTCAAGAGAGCAACTATAGCTTCTCGTTTACTGTTTCTGACTCAAGACAAAGAGCATGATTTCCTGACAAGGTAGCCTAACAGTCTCAAACACCTAGGGCCACTTCTGTTGTAACGCTATGATTACAGCATGAGTTTTCCCCACAAAGTTGATGGAGATAATTATAGATTTATTATTCCAAGTGATATGCTAGCAAATAAAATACACCTGGGCCTCGGCAAATCAACAAACTCTTAGAACATAACAGCAATTATGCAGCAATTATTCTCATTGTCAGAACTCAATGTTCAACCTGAAGCTGATAAAATTGCTGTTTACTTGCCAATCTCAAGCAAGACCTAGAGCCTGCACTGCCTTTACAATCTGCACCTTTATACTATCATATTTATGGAAAGCTTTTAACTGGCATTGTAGGAAAATTTTATTGTGAAAAACTTGATCATTGCCATGCCATAAATGGCCAGAAGCAGTATTTCTGTCACTATATCATCTGCTATAAGAGCATTCCACTCTTCCAAGTATTCAAAAGAGCCCACAGTTACAATGATTCAAAGATCATTTCCTAAGTACTGGGCAGTTTCCTGAAAATAACAGTTGTTCCTGCAAAAATGTCACTATGCTACTCTTCAGCCAATGCAGAGACTGAAAACCTCACAAAACATTTGAAAGAGAGCTTACAAAACAAAAATTCAGAGAAAATGTCTTGAAAACATTCCTTACAACTTGGTGTTCTATAGTGTCATAGGCTTCCTGTTAGATTACACAAAGGAATTTCTTCCTCCACTAGAGAAAATTAGTAAGTCAAGAAATATTCTTAAGTTAGAAATTATTTTTAAAATGTACATAATAATTACTGAAGGTGAAAAATATTTATTTCCAATCTTAAAACTTAAGTTACAATGGAGTTAGGCTGCTGAAGGTCAGCATAGTGACCTTAGGTAAAGCAGTAAAATAATGCTAACACTAAGCTAAAATTAAAGGTGTGCATGTCTTGTTAAAATATTTATGCAGATGCCCACATCACAAAGTAAAATAAACATAGTCATACTTTATCTTAAAGTATTGCAAAAGTTGTAAAGAAAGTTTTAGGCTGGACTTCTGTAATATTCACTAAATGCTACAGAACTGTAGAGAATTTTAAAACGTTTTTTTCTAGAAGAAAAAAAAAAGTGTTACATTATTTCACCTGCAGTCAGTAGTAATCAGCAGCAGTATGGTTTGGTTTTTTATTCTGTAAGACGAGCATCAGAAAATCATTTGCTTTCCCTATGAACTCACACTTTTCAGAACAATGAAACTTTTTCCTTCTATATTTCCTTCAATTATTCTCTTCTAGGAAGGATTTAAATCCTCTCTTAGCAACCACTTCAGTGCACATACTCCAAAGAGAATTGTCTAAGAATATAACTTGAAGACAAGCTGTTTTCTAGTGCAGCAGAATAAACTAATCCCAGTTTTGACATGGAAAAATCTCAAGAGAAAACAGTGCAAGACAGGCTCTCTACACCAAGAGTAAGCAATGTAAAGCGTGTTGGGTATGGCTGGAACAGGGTCGCATTCTCCCACAGCAGATATCATAGGGCTGTGCTCTTTATTGGTAGCTAGAACATGCTGTTGACACATGAGTGTTTTGGCTACTGCCAAGAAGTCCTGACACAGCATCAATGCTGTCTCTCCAACCAAACTGAAGTTGGGGACTTCAACCTGCCAGATGTTAACTGTGAACACTAGACAGATGATTGAAACAGGTCCAGAAGATTCCTAGAACACCTGGTTGATAACTTCTCAGTACAGGTAATAAAGGAGATGACCAGGAAAGGTGTTCTCTTTGATTTGTTTCTTGTTAATCATGGGGGGCTCTGTAAAGACTTAAAGAGCATAATGAACTATCTCAAGTACTGTCAAATGTTAAGCTGCTATACGTGAACTTAAGCACAGATGGCAAAGAGGAAGGTGTTAATATGAGACCTAAGAGGTGAAGGTTTAGAATTAGCACACAGGACAAAATTCTACTGTGCAGACTGTGGGAAAAGCACAGATGACAACAACAGGAAGATGCCAGTCCTGGTGAGGCAGATATGGGTAATCTGTCTGGAGAAAAATTCCTACCATGGCAAACTGTGAGAAAGGAAGAAAGTCCTCTTACACATGGCAGCCCAAGCTGTGTGAACTGCATTTACACTATGTGGATACCTGGAACTCGGACTGTATAAAAATGTCTCTCCCTCCTTCCCCCCATTCCCACTGAGAAGACCAGAAGAAGAAGGCCTGATGAGATGCTGCAGGAACGTAGGTGGTGGTATCTTTTGTTTACACACTCTCTACTTCTCTTCTCCCCTTCCCCTCTCTCCCTTCTCCTTCCCTATCTCTTCTTTTCTCCCTCTCTCCCCTTCCTTTCTTCTCTTCCTATCTTGCTACCTCACATTTACTGTTAAATAAAATCTGTAGTATTGATTTTGGCATATGGTCTTTCCTGCACCTTAATTTGGGCAGAGGCATCTCTTAATAATCTTATCCTGACATTATTTTGGAGTCAGAAGTGGGATCATAAACAGGCTCACAGGTCAAGTTATGATTGATGACCATATTGGCTATAGGAGCAATAAAGCAGCTGGTGACAGGAGGAAAACTGTCAGGAAAATTTCATCTCTGGACATAAGAAGAGCAGACACTTTTGAAGCTGCTGAGATTCATCAGTGCTAGTCACTTTTTAAATGCCACTTCCTTAGTACACAGGAGCAGGCAATTCCAAAACGTCAAGCTCGTAAGGCAGAGGGCTGACTTGGTTGAACTGGGATCTTCTGGGGTTAAGGTGAAAAAACCTAAAGTGTATTGCCAGTGAAAGCAAGGTTGGGTGACATAGGAGGAATACAGAAAGGCTACTTGCCACTGCAGGGAGAAAATTCATGTTGCCAGAGCTCAATCAGAGTTAAATCTGACCAGAACTATGGGATAGTTAAAAGAGCTTTCTAAAACACATGGACTGCAAAAGGCTGTGCAAAATAACATCATTCTGTTGCAGCATGAGAACAAGCACCTCAAAAACAGGGACATAGACAAGGCAGGGATGGTTAATGTTTTCTTTGCTTCACCCTTGAACACTGATTATGGGCTATGGGTTTCCCATTGCCCTGAGCTGGAGGGTCTTGATTGCAAGCATGAAAAGCTCCCAGAAAACTCCAAACTTGTGTGGAATTGCTGCTCCATCTGAATCCTGCTAGGATTCACCTGAGAATACTCAAAGAACTTACTGATGTCATGGGGAAACCTCTCTTAATGATTTTTGAATCTTCTTAGGAATCTGGAGAGGTACCAATTGACTGGGAGGTGGCTAATGCATCCCAGGTTTCACGAAAAGCAAGAAGACCCCGAAAGCTACTGTCAATTTCACTTCAGTGCCTGGTGAAACTATGGAGAAGACTGTTCTGGGAGTTATTGAAAATCACCTGAAGGACAACTAAATTGGGAGGAACTATCACGAGCTATTCAGACCATATGTCACTCCTTGATTATGTAACTATAAGCCTGGTTTGAGAAATCAGCATATAGGCAAACTAACAGACACCTACAATACAAAGAAAGCAGAATTCCTTTGGCCAAAAGGGTTACTGCTAGGCAGGCAGATCTGTATATTGAAGTTAGGCATTATATCTGTATTAAAACAAAACAAAACAAAACAAAAAATACGTAAAGGATTATTGTAGAGAAAATGTGGATGGAATAAATTAATTTGTAACAGTTGCTTAAATACTAGTTTTATGAATGAATACAGTTTTATTCATGTCAGTTACTCTTGTTCAAAAAGTTAGACTATGCTTTTAAATTAGCTTGAGATGAAAATTTTCAAGATGTTGTCTACAGAGAAGAGAAAGTAACTAGTAAAATATCCATCTAGACACCTGAAGACAAGAACACAATGTTGCAGGTAAAAATGTGATAAGAATCTAAGAAGTTGGAGGCTGTGATGCGATAAAAATACTAATTATATGGGTGTGATATAATTATATTATATGTAATTATATTATATGTGATATAAATATTAACTATATTATCACCATTAAATGGATTATAACAATTAATGTATAAGCCTGGAGAAAATGAAAAGCCACAATTTTAACACTCGGCCATCTCTCATGTGAATTTAATTTCTGGAGTGTCTAGGTTGAGATCCTGGTGCCTCAGCAAAAAATATCAGGAAAGTACAAGAGAGAGCATCACCTAATATTGCAGTTTGGTTAGCAGCAATAAAGCCTGAGTTGTGTATCATGCAATAAGAAGTTATAACACTAGTTTTGCCACTAATTCTGATTTATTCTTATCCCATTTTCTCCACATATAACAATAGGACAATAATGATTTTTTTTCCTCTTGAAGTGGAGAAGAAAGAATTACAATTTTTATGATCTTGGTTATCATTAGAAAATAAATCATATATATGTTAAAACTGATAAAGAATAATTGTACTTATTTCAGGCTTCAAAAGAGTGTGCAGTAAATAAGGCAAAGGCCAACACTTGAATGATGAGCTTAAAAATATTAAACAGCTGCCACATACTCAAGACACCATTCATCCAATGCAATGGAGGAGGCAGGGACCCTAAGGGAAATACTGTGTGACTGTGTAATTAAAGACTATGCTAATGAATTTGCTCACAGAGGCTGAATTATGCCTTCATGAGTAACTTACATACTGACACTTCTTAATTTTTGAAAAATCGACTTTGCAAAAAGACTACTCTCTACAAAACCCATCCCACAGTTTTTTAATTCAATCCACTCCATAGGTAGGTTAAGCTAAAGACAGAAACCTCACATATTGTTCAAATAAAATTTTCACCTCTATCCAATGATGTTTCACTATAGTTTTTGAAAATTAACTACTGCAGCACAGACAGAATCAGAGGCCTAATGATAAACAAGTTATGGAGAATTCCTAATTCCAGCACAGTGGAAGAAGATGACTGTGACCTGTGCTGGTGCATCTCTCAAACATCACCCACTCAAGTGCCAAAACAACACAGAAGTCTCGAGAGAATAAACAAGTTTTGGATTAATGCTTTCTTTTCTACAGAAACCAGTCTGATTTATAAAATAGTACTGGGTATATGAGTTTTCTCTTTACTAAAATGAAAAGGTCACTTTAAATACCTCAAAGCTGCAATTATGGACTCAATCAGAATTTAAAATACTAATTACATTTGAGCTTAAATTTCTAAACAGAAAAAGGCTTTTTAAAAAAATTATGAAATAGATACTCAATTCTAAATCAGAAACAAATCTAAAATGTTTAAATTTCAAAAGAAAGAGGACATAGCCAATCTCACTTAGGTTTAAAAGTAGGGGGTTTTTTTTGTGAGTTAGCTAATGAAGAAATGGTCTTGCTTTCAAAACATTTGTTATTCAATGAGGTTTGTGTATCTGTACATGAAGTATAAGTCACTTGTCTAGTTAAGGCCTGCAAAGGAACGACATTCAGATAAAATCAATTTTTGGGGTTTCCTATGCTTTTTTATGGTCAAGACTATTCAAATATTTTTATCAAAACTAAGCATTAAAGATTAAGAAAATCAGAAAAAGATGAGCAGTTATCAGATAAGTTCTGCTTAGATTTTATAGTCACATTTTTGTTATGTGGCAGGAAATTACCAATTAAGATATTGCCCCTTATGATGGTTCTAAGGACTTAAAGAGCACAGCTGTCTCTCTCAAAACACTGTGAAGGCCACAGAAGAAACTTGACATAAAAAAAGCCACCACAGCAGGAACTTGTGATAAACACAGAGGGAGAAATTTGCTACAGGAAGATACCCAATCCAGGCCTGATGGAGGTACAATCAGGCTAGAGCATCCTGGTTAACGCATCCAGGCAAAAATTCCCACTGTGGCAAAGGGTGGGAAAGAAAGTAACTGCTCAGACAGAGAATCACAGCATATCCTGAGTTGAAAGAGGCCACAAGGATCATTGACCACAACTCTTAAGTGAACAGCACGTACAGGGATTGAATCCACAACCTTGGCATTATTAGCACTAAGTGAACTAATCCCATGGTACATGTATTGCCCTAAGATATGGGAGCAGCATCTATGCCCTGGGGGTATCTGGAACTTGGACTGTATGAAAGTGGCACCCTCAGAAGAACAGCTCTGGGAATCCCACCACTGAGAAGCCCAGGGTGAAGAAAGGATGCTGCAGGATCCATGGGTGGAAACTATTTTCTGTATTTTTGACTTTGGCATTTGGTCTCTTGCATCTTAATTTGGGCAGAGGCATCTCTCAATAATTTGATCATAATGATAGTTCATGAAAGTACCTACCAAAACTACTGCCAGAATATTTATTGTAACTTTAATTTGTGCTGTCAGGATTTTTTAAATTAATGTGATATTTACTGATGTGCATACAGTCTCTTCAGTCATGTATAAAAAGTTTACTACAATAGAACACAACCTCATGGACCACCATTTGAACACAGACTGACTAAAAATAAAATGACTGTTGCTTTTCAGTGATAGGCGGAATCCAGTTATTATTTTTTTCAGAGAATCCACATTTTCCCATAAAGGTTGGCAGGCAAGACTATTACCACGACTAAGACTGTCAAGACTCACCACAGTTTTTAACTTTTCTATGTTTCCATGAAAGTTAAGTAGGTTAAGCAGATCACTTTATAAGAAGGACTTGTGAGGTACTTCAGAAATTATGCAGCCCGCAAACCTTCATCATTTTCTAGAACTGCAAAATCATGGATCATGCATTTTTCAAAGCAAAAACTAAATGAAAATTTTGTGCCTAATTTTTGAGATACCAAAGAACAGAAAATCATTTAGACTTACAGCAAGTAATTCCAGGGGAAAAAAAAAAATTATCTCTACATCATTCCTGCAATTTCAAGGTCAAATCGTTAACATTTGTGACATTCATGGAGTCATGACAAGGAAATTAAAAGTAAAGTAGGGAAAAACATATACGAATAGATGTGCTTCTCTTCAACATACAAGCAAAACTACTCCCCTCATGGCCACCAAGAAAGATATTTAAATTCAGATAATTTAGACATCCTTGCATCCCCTGGAATTCCTTTTAAGTGCCTTTACTGTTTCTAGTGATTTGAAACGCATGCACACAACCAAAACAGCAGATTTAAAACCAGCCAGAAAACATCAAGTGCTGAGTATGGCATTTAAGTTACGCTTTATAGTATTCTATTAAAATGAGTTTTATTAGTGACAGTTCCCTATAATTTCTAGATATAGAAGTTAAATGGGGATTCCTCAGAGTCACTGAATTACATCCTCTGATTCAAGAGGCAGAGCGTAATCTGGGCTTGCTATAGGTTTTGACACTAAGAATATACCATGTATATGTCCACTGCCATCTAATGAAAGCCTGAAAATTAACTAAAGGAATAGAAAATGAAAGAGTGAGAGAAGGAAAGACATAACATTATCGTAAGTTGGTCCTCAATGTCATTTACAAATTCTTCAAGACATAATTCTATTCCTTTTGTGAAGACTAGTGTTTTAATGAAGCTGGCAAAAGAAATAAGAAATGTCTGTTGTTGAAGGGAATCTCTTTGGAGAGAAAGGAATCAAATTTGAGACTCGTGTTCTATGGCTGGAAACTATTTTGTCTATTTAAGGGTGGACAAGTATTAGAGAAAAAGTACAAGTCAGATACATTCTAGCAGATGCCAGTTACTCAAAAGCAGGTTCAGCAAGTTTAGGTGAAAAAAAAGTATTTCTACACATTTATCTAATTTCATAAATGCAAGTGTTAAATGCAAACTCATGATGGCAGTATTGAACAGGCCAAACTTTCATTTGAAAGGTCTGACTAATGTAAATAAGAACGGAATCTCGAACAAGATTTGGAATCTCTCGGTAAGAAAAATAAATGTTCACCAATAATCAGCTCGCTTCTACTACTGGAAATAGTGGTATAAGTGGCGCTTAAAAGAAGGAAAGTAGTAAAAATGAAGTAACACTAGAAATGATGAAAAATTAGAAGTCTAAAGAATGACATTTATTCTTGGATCCTTTCAGAAGATATCTAATGGGATATTAACCATGCTTAATTATATCACTAAAAACCCAGTAAATTTCAGTTCTGTGAGATAACTGGACACGGAACACCTCTGTACAAAATGCTTTGTGATCTGCCTTTTACTGATAATTCACTTTGTCTCTTACACTTTTCATTCCATATCCACATGATGATTTCCAGAGGTTGTGCTTTACTGTGGGGTGCCACCCCTGTTTCTCAATAGACAGTTCTATGAAACTGCTTGAGATCTAAATTTGATTGTTCACACCAATTCCATTACTTTAGGAGGAGTTAATTTTCCTTTACACTGACCCTCACTTTCTACCAATTTTTTAATGAAATTATAGGAACCCGAATTTAGGTCTTAAGTCAAGCGTTCATTATTTCTTTAAAGCTTAATATTTACCACTAAATATTTCCTTTCATAGAAAAAATTCATGTTGCCATAAAAAGATGAAAAGGAGCTAATAAAAACCCCAAAAAAACCAGCTACCTCATTTTATTCTTTAGTCAGGTGACCAAAGCCCTTATCTCATATGGAAACTCTATGTATACACGCATTTCACTGAACAAAAGAAACTTGGATACAAAGTAAATTTTTACTTGAAATACACTAAGCAATCTGCTGATTAAAAGAGGTTTCTGTGGCAACAAAACCTATCATCATTGAGCAACATTCATCTCTAAAGAACATCAAGTATGTTACTGGTAGTTCAATAATGGTGGAAGAGGGACGACACTATGTTGCTGAGATTCATCTTCACTATAGGCTTGGGTCACAACACAGTACCAAAATCTTCATAACCTTCTTTCTTTTCCCCCAATAAATCAGTCTAGGGTTCAACCATACCCTAGAATTATGACAATTTTATCAAAGGAGCATTTAAGTCTGTCAAGTGTACTTGACAGTGCTCCAGAAAAATAAAATAATGGAACTACTGTGTCAGCAAACAACAAGAAATCGTCCCTATTTACAATAAATGTGGCTTTTCAAAAATATCATAACTAATAGAAGTGGAATAAATGAAAGTTTTTGTAAACAGATGCATATAATAGATGACAATAAGTTCATGTTTTAACAAAGAAATAGTAGATTTAAATACATTAATTTCGACTGTGTTAAAGATTGAAAAATAGAGATAGCAGTGCTCACCTTATGACCAAATCATCCATGGGCATAAAGGCAACCACAATTCAACTCAAACAAAAATATCTTAGGTAACATTAAGTTGTGTCTCTCCAAATGTCTTAAGAATAGCCCAATTTGGGAAAAAACTGAATTTTTAGGGTTTTTTTTGTTTTCAAATTACTAATTATGCCTGCGCATCCCCCCTCACCCCCTTCTCCACCTGCTAAATGAAAAGTATAGCTAAACCATCATATTTTAAAATAAAGGTGAGGTGTTAAGTTTTTTCAGTTGCATTGGTTTCACTGGAAACAGGAGGATGTCACTGAGGAAGACACAGAGACAGAAGGAATAAGTTAGTTTTGTGCTGGCTGTCCATACATTACCTGCACAAAGCTTCACATTAACAGAATATAATACTTTTCCACTTTCAAGTTTTATTAGGCTAATATTTAAATAAAAGTATTTACTCCAGAATTTAGCTAACAGACAGTTCTGCTTTAGCAGACATGAGAAAGGAGGACATCTGCAGGAAGAACTGTACTCAACATTGGTGAGGCCTCACTTCAAGTACTGAATTCGGTTCTGGGCCACTCACTCTAAAAAGGACAATGAGGTGCTGGAGTGTGTCCAGGAAAAGGCAACCGGGCTCATGTAAGGTCTAGGAAATATGTCTTAGCAGGAATGGCTGAGGGAGCTGCTTTTGTTTAATCTCAAGAGGAGGATGCTCAGGGGGGACCTCATCACTCTCTGCAAGTATCTGAAAAGAGGATGTAGGGAGGTGGGGGCCGCTCTCTTCTGCTGTGCAGCGACAGGACCAGAGGAAATTGCCTTAAGCTGAGATCGGGGAAATTCAGATTAGCAATTAGAATACAAAATTTCACTGTTAGGGTTGTCAGGATTGGAATAGGTTGCCCACAGTGGTGATGGAGTCACCATCCCTTGAGATGTTTAAGAGGTCTCTGGGTCTGGCCCTGGGTGATCTGGTTTGGTAGTTTAGTGTTTGCAAAGGTAGTGCTGAGTGAACAGTTGGATTGGATGATCCTGAATGTTTCTTCCAACCTTGATGATTCTGTTCTAAGAAAATGTTATCCTGGCATGGAAGCTAATAAGTAGTTACTACTTAGTGAACAGAGAAAACAAAACTCTTAAAAATTGAGACCATGCCACAAATGTAATGATTTTAATTATGATTCACACATCTAGCCAGATTTCCTGAAAACAGCCATCGTAAAATTATTTTAAAAGACACCTAAAGAGAACTAAATAAATGATAGAAAGTACAGGGAAAAGATTTTCAGGACCAGTCAGCTGGATAATAAGGCCATGTTAAAGCAAATTAATTTTATAATTCTTAATAACTGGTTGAAGAGATCAACACTGGAAAACTTCCAGTCACTACTCTACATCTTTATATGATTATTTCTTACCTACAGCTGCATTTTGGATAGATAAACAGAAAAAAACCTCATGATACTCGTAGAAAAACCCACAAAATAAAAACAGTTTTAAATACTCCTTAAAACAAGGATGGAAGTGGGGAGGAAAAGCAAACTGTATGAAAAAGGCATTGACAATCTTTTTTCAACTCCCTGCTGGGTAATATGAGCATATTACCAATAGGTGAAAGACCTAAAATTGTTGAAAGTGAATAAAATTTGACCCACCATCTGTTCTTAAAAACAGACTATTAACGATTTAATTGACTTGGCACACCATATACTACAGTACATATGTCATACTAGATGAAGTGATTTGGTTTCTAGTAAGTTGTAGAAAAGGTGCCATGTAGCTTTTAGATTATTCTTACTTCTTGGTTGAAATATTTTAGAGACACTTTTTTTATTTTGAGAAAATACTATGCCCAGGGCTTAAATTCTGTCATGTGCAGCTTTTAGTCTTTTTAAATGCAATGCTCAAGTAGGAAATAATGCACCATACCGCTGTGCCAAATGTTATTTATTACACTGTGTCTGTGCTTTCATTTTATGAAGCCTGCGGCTGGACTGTCAGACTACAGGTGTCCTTTAAGTTGAAATAAAAAGTTAACAGTAGTAATTGACATGTTAACTGAAAACATAGTATCTTCCTACTGCCCAAATATAAGACATTTTCTCAGATTGTAAATACACCAACACAATGTACATTTTCAGGATTATTTTTTTATTTATCTATTTCTAACTATACACTTAAGTGGTTAAGCATATGGAGAAAAATAACCAGTTTGAGGAGAAAATATATTAGCACAGTCCGCTCCAATAAACAAATTGGAACATAGTATCTTTAGATAGCCCCACCCAATGCTCAATGGTTTCTATCATCAGATATGAAGTTATTTTTTAACTTAAATATGATCTACAAATGTCATGTAGAAAGTAACCATAACACTTATGCTCTAGGGTTGGTTTTTTTTCATACTTCTTACAGTTAGGGTTACTTTAAGATTTATTATTGCAGCTATGTGCAAACCTACAGCTATCTGATTCCTATCTGTTTGAAGTAATTGCAAGACAGAATTCTAAAAAATGCATGGTTGTATGTAATAAATACTAAATTGGTGGCAGCCTCTAGGTCTTACCAACAAGTGACTGTATTCAACAGCACACTCCATTTTTATCACTCACAGTTAAGGCCATCTGTAGGGGCTTCCATGGACGGCAGGGAGAATTAACTCTGCAGACCTGAGATATTCTAGAAACACGTGGTTTTATTGCAAGGGTCGTGGGTAAAAAGGGCCTGCCTTCAGCCACCAGCCTCGGCTGAAGCGAAGCCCCAAAAAGAGAGGGAAAGAGAGGATATGAGGTAAGAGAGATCGCACGGGTAAGGGAGGTAAGAGAGCTAAGGGAGGTAAGAGACCTAAGAGGGCTAAGAGCTGTAAGAGAGCTAGGGCAGTAAGAGAGCAAGGACCTTACTACATTACATTATATCTCCTTTTGTGTTGAATATTCTCATTTACAGTGACCAACCGACTCGAGATACAAAACCTAGAAACTTTGCATGCAGCCTATGAGAACTACTATATTACCATATCATCCTAAATTCTAAACTCTAAAGACTACTCTTCTTATCTACTTTTTCCCTGATACCTTGGCAGGGTGGAGAGGGGCTACACCCTTGGGTCCTTTTGTTTTCCATCTCTCAACCTATCTCCAGCTAATCACTGTCTTCCTTCCTGCCATGATCACATCTCAAAGCTGGCTTTCATTTCTATTTCACTCACAGGTTTTATATCTTTAGTATTTCTTGCCAGGCAATCATATTTTCATATTTGTAAGCTTTTCCTGTCTCATCTTTCCCAACTGCCATCACATTTTGTTTTCCCCTCAATTTAGCCAAAATTTTAGACTGAAAGATCTTTTTTTTTCCTTTATTACCACTGAGAGTGCTACAACCAAAAAGTTTAAATTTTTATGTAATTCACTGTTTTTCAGAAAGTCATGCACAATTTCTTCTTATTTTTGAAATTTCTAGTTGTTAAGGCAACCATTTTCTCTATGCACCTGCATGCATTTACTGTAAATCTGGTCTATAAAAGCAGTAATCTGTTTAATTATAGTGACTTTTACAACTTGTCTGACTTTTCCCTTATCCCTATCTCATCCTATATGAGATGTTAATTACTTGTTTTATCCCCTCAGACTGAAGAAAGAATGCATTTAACATTTTCTCCATAGAACTAATTCAGACACCTATATGTTTTGCAATTTTTAATATATAACTATTATATATATATAAATTATATGTGGCTGTCATGGATTAACAGTTTGTTTTTCAGTTAAAGTAGAAACAGTTCCCTGTAAGGACTTTGGAATTGTTTCGGAAAAGAGAGGGACCTATCAGAAGCCAATTCTTAGACACTGATATTGTTTAACCACTGAGGAAGCTGGATGTGACTTTGTGACTACGCATATAAAGCTGAGAAAATCCTAATTGAGAGGAGATGGAGAAGATTGCTTGGTTTTTTGAGGCTGAAAGTACTTTACCAGCCATGGTAGTGAACTGTAATATGCTGGAATATTCCTTTAAACCATGGAAAATATGAACTGGGGAGATGGATTGAAGCAAAGGTATTTGTGATGGACTAAGTGAATATTGATCTTATGAGAAGCTGTGATCCCATGAGAAGTTTGAACAGAGAGAGAGAGATGAGATAAGACGCGCTCTGCCCCAAGGAAGAAGAGAAAAGAGATCTCTGTTCCATGAGATGAAGAAAATCCTTTGCGTTTGAACTGTCCATTTTTAAATGACACCTGAGTTGTGCCCATCACCCATATGCAACTCGGGAAAACTGTCCATGGGAGGGACTTCACAAAAGCAGATTCTCAGGTGGCTGTTTTTGTGAGAGTTAAGACCTACAAGAGAACTATTCTATATTGTCAGTGGGGAAATCCCATGGCAGACTGAGAAACTTCTCTCTCCAAATGAACTCAAAGATGAAAGAGTACTTTATGGGTGGTAACTGACTAAGAGTTCTGAGTTTTGTCTCTTTATGTTGCTAGTGGGAAAGTGAACACTTGGTGGGGGGAGGAAGAGTTTTTTGAAATTTTCATTTTGATTCTCATTTTCTTCTTTTAGTGTGTGTTAATAAACCTATCTTTATACCCCTTAAGTTTGAGCCTGCTTTGCTTTTCCCCTAATCACATCTCACAGTAGGAAAAAGAATAAATGATTCTGGTAGACACTGAAACAACTACGCAAATGGTGTGTTGGCCAGGAAATTGAAATTGGCAAATTGTGAAACCACTACGTGAATTGGTGTTTCTGCCCAGTTAGAACTAAAACCATTACAGTGGCCTACTTGTCAGCAACACATAGGCAATAGCCTGGAGAGAACTCTGGATTCTGGAGGCCTAGTCTTAAATCATTTAAACTTTCTTTTTAGGAAGGTTGTGTAGTGCGGTTCCTACCCCATTAACTTTCAACAGCCACCACTATTGCAATGACCTGCCATGGCAAGGTTCAGTGTTTGACTGCGTTTGCCTTGGCCAGAGCTGCTTTTAACTGGTTTGGGCCAAAACAGAAGTTGTCTGGTAATGATGTAACCTATTACTTATCCTGTCTGAGCTTTTGTGCCAGTCACCTGCAGGGAAGCTCTGACTAATGGGAGTAGACACTGTATATTCAAGAGCCCTTGGTGGTTGTGGAAATAGGGGTGCAAGGTGGGGGAGTATATTCTGCAAATTCAAAACAGTAAATGGGAATCAAAAAAGAAGAAAAAAAGAAACCAACGACACAAAAAACCCAACCACAAACAATCTGGCTGTTTGAAGAAGTATGGATAGCTGCCTAAGGACACCCAAAGGAGAAGGGAATCCCTCTAGGATCATCCTACTCCTCCAAGAACTGAACTCAGGATGCTGATAAATTGTAGTACATTCCTCCCCCACTGTTCTCTGCAAGTGGAAGGCAAATATTAATGTTAGGGCACAAAAAAACACTGGAAAAAGTGAACTTAAATGCAGGGAAAAGGAGCAGATACTACCAAGGTTATGTGCCATCTTATGTATATTGTTAATAAAGTTCCTCTGTGTTAATTAGACAATCTGAATGCTAGACTTAAACATGACAAAGAAGAATTCTTTGAATTAGAAAAATTAGACAAAGAAGACATTCTTAGTTCATTTTAATTGTGTTCCCTTTTGCTTATGCTTAGACTGAATGCATCACTCCACTGAATGCGAGTTGCTCTTTATCCCTTCCTTTGGCTATGTCTGGATGACACAGCTCTCATCATCTTAGTTTCTTCAGCTCACCTCCCTGAAATGCCTCCTCGAAGAGGAAGAATTTCAAGCCCCACAATTTTAGGGACAAGGTGTCCAAAATTTCAACAAGCAAAATTTTTTAAAATTCTTTCTTTAAATTTGGAATAATATCAGTTTGTTTTCCTGACTATTTCCAAGAATTCAGTTGAGTTTTAAATAACACCATCAACAGATCTTCTAATTTCCATTATTATTAAATGCCTACTAAAATCACCTTTATAAGGCTGGCTTGTGAACTCACTTGTTACATGTCATCTAATTAATTTCATCAGGTTAACTTCTGTATTTGTTCAATAATTTACATTAATACTCAGGGAAAGTTGTTGTAATATCTCTTTAATTACCATTTAATTAAAATGTTTGTCATGACACCTATTTAGTAAAGTTCATTTTCTTCACAAATTAGCCTCTGTAACAATTTAAACAGTTCAACATAAAAGTCTTAAGTGGCTAACAAAAGCAATAATCAAGATTTGTTCGTTTAGAGGCACATCATCATCTCTCTATATTTTTTCAAGTAATTTAAAATGCAGATTTAATTGATATTACACCCTATGGTTTTATATGTTTTCTATATTTGTTAATTATTAAAAAAACAACCCAAACCCACTACCATCTCTGGTTCCATTTAAAAAGAAAAAAACCCTATTATTTGCAGAAATTGAAACAAAGACCTTAAATGCCTTTATCTGTCATCAAAGTTTCTTGAAACAATTTCAAAATTCCAAGAAATGGTAATTTCGAGCGCTTCTCTCCTAAGCCCCTCTATAAGTAGTTCAAAACAGCATCCCAAGACTCAGTTAAGCTGAGAAGTCAGCTGTGGTCTTCCTTCATCAGCTCTCTCCATCAATCAGCATTGATGGAGAGAAAAAAACTGCATCAATCAGCATTAATAGAGTTTTCACCACAGAATTACAACTTTGTTCAGTTTTACTTTCAAAATGTAGTTGTACTTTCATGTAGGTAAAATAATTGAAATTGCACATACATGTTAGAATATTCGACTGCATCTGTGTGCATTTAAAGGTTTTGGTTGGGTTTTTTTGTTTGCTTTTTTTGTTTTGTTTTGTTTATTTATTTGTTTGGTTTTTGTTTTTGTTTTTGTTTTTGTTTTAAAGGTGTTCCCACTTGAGGGAGTCTAATTTTTTTCCATGGTAAAGGAAAAACATAGGACTCTTGTTACACATCATAAAGTAAGAGGTATTTTCCTGGTAGTTCTCAATGTGACAAAACTAAACCACAGAAAAATGTCTCCAAGGGATACTGGATTGATATAAAATGTTTTTTATTGTCAGTATTACAACAAGTAATTTAGAACAAGAAAAAAATGAAAATAATTTTTAGAGGAATGACATAAAAAAAAGGATCAAGTTTATATTTGAAAATATAAAATATATTTCCTTATTTTCACCTGCTTAAAAAAA
This sequence comes from Sterrhoptilus dennistouni, assembly GCA_013397095.1. NCBI lineage: Eukaryota > Metazoa > Chordata > Aves > Passeriformes > Zosteropidae > Sterrhoptilus > Sterrhoptilus dennistouni. The sequence goes on along the minus strand of VWZU01017021.1, from coordinate 1,175,253 downwards.
GCAAAAAAAAATTGTTTCCCAGATTTTTTCCAGAATTACATAGTATAAAAATGTTGATAATTCTATGGCAACCTCAGGTGTTTTGTGATACCTAAAGTTAAAAACAGAGTAATAGAGGCAAGCTATCATGGAGAGCATAGGGAAAAAGTTTTTTTACCCACTGATTACTTTTTCATTCACTTAGAGATTCTAGAAAATAAAATTAATTCTGCTTATTCGCTGTATTTTTTAAAATGAATGGGACCAAGGATTGCATCAGAAGCACTGAACTCCACAGCACGTTGTCTGGAAAACCATTACATTTGCCTATCATATCACCTTGGAGATTGCTAGGGTTTCTCTGCCACCCACTTTCCCAGGTGTTCAATCAGACTTCATGAATACTTCTGATGTTACAAGAAATTTTAGATCAGCTACTCTCACCTTGTGTTACTTCAGCTTAGCAGTTCACTTTTTACCTGATTTGCGAGAGTTTCACTATGCAAAACATTTCAGCCTAGAGGAAGGGGAGAGGAAAAAAAGAAAAGAAAAGGAGAGAAGAATGACATGGAGAGAGGAAGAAAGAGTGAGAGAGAAGGAGACAGTAAAGAAGAGACCAGAGTGGCCCTGACAAATAGACCTATTTCTGTAAATAGAAGGAATTTTACACAACATCTGGAGAATCCATTAATTTGAAATGAGAAAAGATATGGCCAGATACTAACACACAGAAATGCAATAACAATCATAATGACAACAACAAATGTATTTTGAGCTGTTGTTTACAGAAAATAAAGACTAGTGTTAAGACACCTTAGCACCACCTTGTATTACTGGCCAGTCAGTGCAGTATTTTGTTTTCTGATAGGATTGAATCTTTCAGCATTTTGCACATGCTGCTAGTGGTTAAATAAATTACAACAAAAAGCTAAAGCTAAAGGCAAATACAGATGCCACTCTCTTTCTACTATTAAAGAAAAAAAATTTATAAGCCTTGATTCAGAATTCGAAGATAAAGATGATTGTCTATTTTTTGATGTGACAACACAGAAAAAAAATATAAGTCCTCTCAGGATTAGAGATTGGATTGTTGCCTTAGTTTTAAGGAATGCAAATTCACACTATATATCTGACTTCAATAACAGATTTGCACCATGGGGATCAACAGTGTGTTATTCTAGCATTTTTCATATGTCATGAAATACTTCATGTATAGAAATATGCCACACAGAGCTAAAAAAAAGGGAAAAGAAAAGAAAAAGCACTATTATGGCTTTTTAATTGAAAAATGTGAATTTTTATTTCATTTCCATTTCTTACATTAAATAAAATGATGAAAGGGGATGTTCAACATCTATTTCAGATAACCAACATGAATTATCAGAATAAGTAAGACTTCTTTTAAGTTAAAATTCTCTTTGTATTGTATTTCATATAATTTTCAATTTTAAAAAATTAAAATTCTAAAATCTATGAAAAACAAACAAACAAAAAAAAGAACATCAAGCAGAAATTCACATAATGTTCCCTGTGGCAAAGAAAGTAGATTTTAGTAACCTGTTTCTTCAGCACTAAAAAAATATTATGAACACTTACAAAAAAGTTTGGCAATAACACCAATTACTGTGAAAGCACAGGCTCATCAGTTCAGAAAAAGAATTAATTAATTTAATGTAAGGTAATTTAATGATTAGTGCACTATCTGTGCACCATCTTTAGACGTAAACATCATCATATAGTGAGCTGGTGTAATAGTTTTGCCTGGGGTACGGGGTAGTTTTCTTCCCAGAGATTCATGGTGCTGTTTTGAATCTGCCATGAAAATAGCATTGAAAAGGCACTGATGTTTTACCTATTGCTGCTCAGTGCTTGCACAGATTCCAGGCCTTTGGTGTTCCTCATCACCCTAATAGTGAGGAGGCTGGGGCAGCACAAGCAGGAGGGGACACAGCTGGGACAGCCAATTCCAACTGACCCATGAGACAGCCCAAACCACTCGATGTCGTGCTCAGCAATAATGGGAGAAGGAGGGATTTTGAGAGATAGAGACTCTGCATTCCCAAGTAATCATTATTAATAATGTTGCTCCACTTTCCTGCAAGTATCTAGACATCTGCCTGACAGCAGGAAAAGGAAAATGCCTTGCTTTGTTTTACTTGCATGTGCAGCTTTTAATTTACTTACTAAACTCTACCTCAGTCCATGAGTTTTCCAACTTTTTCCCTTTGGATTCTCTTCTCCACCCTGCTGCAAGGGGTGCGAGCACATAGCCATGTGGGATTTAGTTGCCTGTTGGGGTTAACTGCAACAGTCAGGCAAATCTAAAGCATTATAACTTTTAGGATTTTTTTCTGGAAATATGTTACAGAAAATGCCCACCTACGGCAAACTGAAATAAAGAGTCAGCAATAAATGCAAGATACACTCTAATACAATATAAGTAATTAATAGAAATTTCTCAGAGTATGAAAATATATGATGAAAAACCCACTGATGTAGTTGTTTTCTAGCATAATAGCACTCACAGAAATTAATTATTGACTTGGAGGAAAAAGAAGGGAAAAAAAAGAATATTCTCAGGGCATATGCTCGGCAATATGGAAAACCCAGAAGTTCAAGTTAGAGAAGTGCAACATCTCAATCAGTTATGCTTATTCGAGTGTTTCATCTGGAAACATTTTGAAAAATCTCTATACATACATACACGTTAAGTTCTGACTATATTTTAAATATAGCACTGACCTGCTTGCAGCTACCAGACATACTGAAATATACAAAACAAAATAACTAGCTTCACTCTTCGTCCAAAAAAGATACATTTTTAGCCCTCAGTTCCATGCAATGCCAACAGATGAAGAAATTAGGCAGTTAATATACCATGATGTTATTTGAGTAGACAAACAGATGGAAATCTTACTTCTGTCACCCTTTCACAGATTCATGTAGCAGGAAATGCATTTTAGTGTTTTGAAAGCTGACATCTTCAGGGACTGCCACACACAGACCTTCACCACTACAAGAAAATTGATGCAGTGAAGGGAGAAGGGGAGCCTCCATCAACTCAAATTCAAGTGTAGTAAAAGGAAGCTGATCAGGCATGGCAAATTCTCAGTGTTGTAAAATGCGTGTTGAAAAGAGACAGGTTTGAAGTCAGGAATCATGGCTAGTTGGTAGAGAACACAAAAACTATTTACTGTAAATAAAGATGTAGATTCACTCAGAGATAAGAAAGGTATTAATTATGGACACAGAACTCTATATTTCTGTCACTTTTTAGAGCTCTTCAGGTCAAGATATCCTAACTACTATTCTGTCATGGTGGGCTTTAAATTCTATCCTTTGCCCATTAATTGCTTTATTATTTGTGTATTTGTTTTTGTTTTCAGTTACAGAGATAAAGTTCAAAAATGATTGTAAGAAAATTCTAACTTAAACAAGCTGGTTTGTGTTTTACTCCCAAATCAAATATAAATATAAATA
>VWZU01017021.1:1143435-1171729 GCA_013397095.1 Sterrhoptilus dennistouni | reverse complement strand
TATATAAATAGTTAGTTTCTTTTAACATATATGGTAATGCAGAAAAGAACAAAATCAATTGTAGTTAAATACACACTGAAATACTGCAGAGGATAAATAGAGTTAACAGTCACTTAGCACAGTGTGCTGGTTTAAGCAGTAACCAACACTTAGGGACATAGCAAAAGATGACCTTTCCACATGTAATGTATTCATATTGCCCCATCAACTAAGGTCAGAGCAGTGAAAATCCTTCCACTTCTTTATGGATAACACTATCACAAAAGGTTGGATTGCTAAATGCTTTTAATTAAATATTGTAAAGCAGAAAGAATGACCTACAATTTTATTGAACAAGATGAAAAAGTCATGGGAGTCACCTTCAAATAAAAACTTGCCTGACCAGTTCTTCACTGACAAGAGGGGAATTGTAGAAAAGGATCATAGGTCATATGCCACCTTCCTTTGAGCAAAAAATTAAGTAGAATTATGAATACTAAATTGACTTGTTGAAGACAAATAACATAATTTTTAAATCAACTTGGAAAATATAATATTAAACAGCACTAACATGTGGACAATCAGAATAGTTAAGGTAGGAAGAGATATTTGAAATGGCCTAGTCCAACCTGAGATCATCTAGTCCAATAGCCAAATCAGATTTAATACGCAAAATGAAACTTATATACAGTAAGTACCAGTAAATAAATATTTTGGTACATAGAGAGGTAAAATGGAGAAAAAAGATACAATTTCATTTTCTAAGAACTTCCTTTTAGACTGAAGACATATTTTCCACAAATTGGGAAAGTTAACAGAAAAGTAGAAGATTCTCAATATGAAAAATATACACCTTCCAGAAATTATTTTAAAAGACATCCAAAAAACCTCCCACTAATATACATTCTGATGCAACTGCTTTTAGTTTTTAATGACTTGAGACCAATATATATGCTTTGAAAGACTGCAGAGTTACAAGAAATACTGGTAAAAAATTATTGAAAAGCTAAATTCCAGTGGCTGTATAAAATTTAATTTTTTAACTCTTTACTACATGATAATTTTAAGACCTGCTTTATAATGTAACCTGCATAGCCCTTCAAGCACTCAGAAATATCACTAAAGGTGTTAAGAAAGATCAAATTGGATGCAACATTGATTTATATTGTCCCTATAAATTTTATGAATTAAGTATATAATTTTGAATACTTTAAAATTACAAATTACATAGTAACATTTGACTATTTGTTGGATTAAAAGTACACTTGTGTGTGTTTAAATACACATGTACACAAACAAAGTGTATGCAGTCTCTTGATTAAGGGTAGAAAATGGCAAGCAGAGCAGCAGTAGTCTTTTTTATTCAGACGCAAATGCAAAACTTGTATCGTGATAAAGATAGGAAATTCCTTGTTTCAGCAGTACAACAATCATGAACTTTTCTAATAATGAAAATGAACTGAAGATTGAAATGTTAAAAAACCTGGTGGAAGAAATTAGTAATTAAAAGCTAATATCCCAATAACAATGACAAAAAAAGCAAAATAACAGCAACAACAAAAACAAACAAACAAAAAAACCCAAAAAAACCCACAAAAACAAAAACAAAACAAAAAACCCAAACACACACACACGCACAAAAAAAAAAAAAAAAAACAACAAAAACAAAACAACACCCCCCAAACAGACAAAAAAAAAAAAAACCCCAAAAAAAAAAAAAACTAACCCCAACCACACCTCCCCCCAAAAAATGAAAATAAAAAACTTACACCACAAAACCTGTTCTGATGTTACGCTTCAAAGTTTTGGAAGAACTGAGTTTCTAGGGAACAACACAGGATAATTTGTAAACAGCCCTCTCACAACCCTCCAAAACTACCAACAACTAGTAATCAAACAACATAGGTATTCCATCAGAAAGAAGAACAAAAATTTCCAATTTGCCTAGATGCCATAAAGCAGTAGCAGAAAACCTAAGTAATTTTTCTATACCCATGATTCTATGAAAAGAACTTGGTTTGTGACTCAAAATGCAGTTTAAAAGCTTAAGAAATGTCCAATTTCTTAAGGTGATTTTAGTAGTGTAGGACAGAGATGTAAATACAATTTCTATTTTCAGAAAAGGACATCTGAAAAGTACAGAGATGTAAACCTGAGATGTAACAAGACTGTAGAAATTATAATTAAGTTTAAATTCACCTGACACATGGATGAAAATGACATCCACAAAGCATCAGGGCTTTTTTGAAGCAAAGTCCTGCATGATAAATCCACTAATGCTTTCCAGCTAGATTAGCTGGCATAGAGATTAGAGAAACCCAGTTTAGGTATACTATTTGCAGTTCTAAAAGGGCATTTGAGGAAGTGCAAATGGAAGGTTCTTACAGAGATTAAGAACTCTTTCATAAAATGACAGGCCTTCTCTGCATGTTTGCTTAAAATATAGTCAGTTGATGGTACAAGTAAATGGTCAGTTCTGCCAGAGGAGAGAAATCACTAATGCACTTCTTCAGTATCTAATCTGTTTCACTGAATGACAGAATGGGTAAGGCTGAAAGGGAGCACAGTGAGTCATCTGGTGCAACCTCACTGCCCAAGCATGGTCATCCCAGAGCACATTGCTCAGGAGAGTGTCCAGATATTGAACATTTCCAGCTCTTGAATATTTCCAGTGAGGGAGATTGCACAAGCTCTCTGGATAATCTGTTCTAGTGCATGGTCACTGCACATTAAAGAAGTTGTTTCTTCATGTTCAGGTGGAACTTCCTGTGCATCTGTTCTTGCTCATTGCCTCTTGTCCTATTGCTTGGCACCACCAAGAAGAGCCTGGATCCATCCTCCGGTACTCTCCCTTCAAATACTTATAGACATTGATGAGATCCCCTCTCCAAGATCTTTTCTCAAGATTGAACAAGCTCAGGTCCCTCAGTCTTTCCTCATAAGTGAGATGCTCCAGTCCAGTAATCACATTTTTTGCCCTCAACTGGACCCGCTCCAGAAGCTCCATGTCTATTTCTCACTGAGGAGCCCAGAACTGGACACAGCACTCCAGATGTGCCTCACTAGGGCTGAGTAGAGGGGCAGGATCATCTCTGCTGTTCTGGTGGCAATGGTCTTTCTAATGTACCCCAGAATGCTGTTGGCCTTCTCGGCCACACAGGCACACTGCTGGGATCATGGACAGTTTGTTTTCCACCAGGACTCCCAGATCCTTCTCCACAGAGCTGTTTCCCAGCAGGTCAGCCTCCAGCCTCTACTGGTCCATGGGCCGATTTTTCTCTAAGTGCAGGACCCTGCACTTGCCTTTGTTGAATTTCAAACTGTTCTCTGCCCTCTCAAGGTTCTCTCCAACCGTTCAAACCAATTTCAAACCGTTCTCTCCAACCTCTTAAGGTCCTTCTGAAGGCCAGAACAGCCCTCTGGGGTGTTGGCCACTCCTCCCAGCTTTGTGTCATCAGTGAACTTGCTGAGGAGGCACCTACCCCTTCATCCAAGTAATTGATGAATAAGTTAAACAATAGTGGGCCCAGTATGGAACCTTGGAGGACATGCCAGTGACAAACCTCCAACTAGAGCCTGTACCACTTATTACAACCATGCTATTCAGCCAGATTTTAATTGGCCTCTGTCCACTCATCCACTCAACATTTCCTGATTTTGCCTAAGAGGATTTTGTGAGAGATGGTGTCTAAAGCCTTGCTGAAGCCAAGGTAGACAATATCCACTGCTCTCCCCTCATTGGTCCAGGTAGTTGTTTCACTGTAGAAGGCAATCTGTTTGCTCAAGCCCAATTTACCTTTATCAAATCCATGCTAAATACTTCTGGTTGCCTTCTTGGCATCCATAAGGATACAGATGGCCTTCAGAATGAGGTGCTCCATCACCTTTCCAGGAATTGAAGTCAGGCTGACTGGCCAATAGTTCCCCATGTCCTCCTTCCCTTTTTGAAGACCAGGATGAGATTTGCTTTTTTCCAGTCTCCAGACACGTCTCTTGATCACCATGACCTTGCAAAGATGACTGTGAGTGACCCCTCTACAGTGTCCAGAAATTCTCTCATGGATACATGTCAGAGCCCACAGACTTGTGAATGTCAAGTTTGCTTAGGTGTTGTCTAACTTGATTTTCCTTCACCAAGGGAGAATTTTCCTTCCAAGACTCCTTTACTCTGGTCTGTGTCAGAGAACCTTGAGGGCTGATTATGTCAGTGAAGATTGATGCAAAGAAGACATTTGATAAACCTGCCTTCTCTGCACGCCCTGTTACCAGGGTTACCCTCCATTTACTAATGAGCCCACATTATCCTTTTGCTTTTCTTCTGTTATTGATGTATTTTAAGAAGCCCTTCTTTTTATCCTGGATATCCTTGGCCAGATTTAATTGCAGATGGGCCTTGGCCTTGCTGATCTCTTTTCTACTTACTCTGACAATCTCTTTATATTCATTCCAACAGGCTGCTTCCATCCCTGCTTTCATATCCTGTATATTTCCTGTTTATGCTTGAGTAATGACAGGAGTTCTTTATTTATTCACACACATCCCTTGTCCCCTCTGTCTGATTTCTTACTTGTTAGAATGCACCATTCTTATGCAGGGTTGAAAGTGATCCTTGGGTATCAATCACCTCTTTGGGACCCCATTTCCCTGTGGTGCCTTTTTCCATGGGATTCTTCCACTAACATCCCCAAAAACACTTAAGTCATCTCTCCTGAAGTCAATGCCTATAATTTTACTTGCTGCCCTGCTTCCTCCACACTTAATACTGAACTTCACAATCTCATGGTCACCAAGGCTGCTCCCAACCTTCATATCTCCAAAAAGGCCTTCCCAGTTCATTAGTATGAGGTTGAGAAGAACACCATTCCTTGTGGGATCCTCCAGTCTGCCATCAATGCCTTCCAGCATCCTCCTGGACTGTTTCTGCTTTGCCATGTCGGTTGTCCAGCAGATGTCAGGGTAGTTAAAGCTATTGTCTGACAATATATCAGGCAATATAGGCAAAACAAGGCAAGCAGTGAAATGACAAAACTGGTGATAGCTTACACAAAACAGTAATGAGGACAATTACCTGTGAAGAAATAAAGGTCCTACAAAACCGAGTGAGCAGTAAAATGGAAGATTAAATACATTACATTTTCTAGGAAAAAAAATTAAAAGGCATCAGATGAAGACAGCAGAACTACAGTGAACAAAGGGAAATACTTCACTGAAATGTCCTTGCCATAAAATATTTAGAATACTAAAATTATATGTGAGCGCGAGAGGAAAAGCAGGCAAAATCACAGATGAAAAAAATCCATCACTAAATGCACTGGATTTAAGAAGTGTCTCTGCCAGAAACTGTTAGGGAGTAAGAAGACATTTTGTAGCAGTATTACTATATAATTGCTTACTCTCTTTTCCTTATGTCGTACCCTGTTAAATGAATTTTTATTATGCCTCTCTACAACTGTTACCATATTCTTATAATCTAGGGATTACAAACAGGAATTTTTTATGTTGAATGCATTGTTTGAAAATTAGATAAAAATATTATTTACATATTTGGATAAGGCTGATGAGTAGAGTCAGGAAGAGTCAGTAGTGAATTGTGGCCAGCAAAGCAGGAAGAACACAAGAGTAAAATACAAAACCAATTAATATCTTGGCATTAAGTTAACAAGGGAAAGTGCCCCAAGTTTCTGAAATGGGTGCACTTTTTCTCAATATGTTCAAGAAATATCTGAAATAGAAATTATGTTGCATTATAAAACTTGCAATAACTTTCAGGAGACATGGAATCAGTACAGAGAAATTTATCCTGTATTAGTAAACTCTTGTTCAGTGGTGTTGCACAGAAAGAAGTGTTTAATTTTTTAAAAAATAAAGTCATATTTGCATTTAAGAATTTGAACTAATCATGAGACTTGCATGGACTAAATAATTTGCACAGATTTTCACCATTAGTGTGAATCTCTGCATGTCATTCTTTCTGCAAAAGAAAGTTAGTACACACAAGGAATAGAATTGGGGGTAGAATCCAATTAAATACGTAATTTATATGATCCTGTCCAGTTAATGCACCACAAAACACACAAAGAAAACAAGCACATGATGAGAAACACAGAGAAGAGTGGATAGAAAGGCAAGAGAAATCATCAGAGCAGTGAAAATACCACAAGAGTACATACATTGAAATTTATAAAACTGAACAGTACAGAAAGTAAAATGTGTCATAGATTTAATTCCTGATTTTGATGTGCAGAAAGCAGAAAATCTTCCCCCATCCTCACAAAAGGGGGATTGCATAGTATTTTATTAAAGAAACACATCAGGTTTCTTGTGAAACTCAAAACTACACAATGAAACTGTCTGCATTCTCACTGAGATTTAGTTGTTTGGGTTTTTTTAAATTAGACAATAATAAGAACAGCGAGAATTAAAACTATATTTCTTGGTAGAATGAACCTAAAGTCATATATTTCACAGACAAGCTACTTTCATAGTTTGTCAAAAATCTGTTTTATGGTAAATGTATCTTATTTCACATATTTGAAATTAACGTTTCTAGACACAGTTAGGGGACTAACAATGGATTCAGATAATTTAGTATTCTGTCACCAATAGAAAAGAAATCGCTGTTGGGCAGTTAGTCAAGGAAAAATATCTCTGTGCCAACTGAGACAAAAAAACCTCAGATGAGTGTGAACCACAGTGCTGACTGCTAGGAAAATAGGATGATATGTGGATCACAAACTCCAGACGGCTATCCCAGTCTGCACTAGTGTCCCAAGCACTCAGGAACACAAGCCATAGTGCTTGAACCAAGATGAATGTCATGCTTTAAGCAAAAAGAAATCTTCTGATATACTGGGTGTCAGAGTGTAAATCCCACTTCCTAAGATTAGATCATCAATGTGGAAAACTGAACAAGCAAGTCTACTTTGCTTCAAATTCTCTTTTTTACCTACGCTGCTATGTAGCTTGGCATCTTAACTAATCCTCTACTAAAATCTGTCCTTCCACTTCAGTCAGTGTAACTGTCTTGAACTTTATTTTCTTATGTAATTAGATTGGAGAATGTCTGATGTGTTAATAAACAGAATTGTCCTAATAGGGGACAGAACTATCAGGAGAACCTACTGATGTAAGAGGTTTCGAAGAATATAAAAATAAAACAGATACACCAAAAGAGAAAAGTTTTCCTCAGATTTGACCACAGCACAGAAACTGAGGGTATGATATCAGAACCTAATAGAAAAAAACTGCCCTGAGGTTAGTTTTGTATTTTCAGAAGACTCAAATCTGACCTAAACAGAAGTTCAACTCTCCCCCCTGATGCTGATAGAGGATTGTTTTGTTCTCTGTTTACATTACTGATTTCATTCCCTACAGCATTTTTTTCCTATTAATTTACACCATAACTATTCACATTATTTGTTAATCCCAGAAATTTGGTCATACAGTTTACGTTGAAAGAGTGTATAAAGAATATCTTGTAATCAATCTTTCACACACGTCCAAAGTTACAAAAGGAGATAAAGTTACAAAAGGAGGTACAAAAGTGTTTATGAAAGCTATTTTACACTTAAAATTCTCATATAAAATTTTCCAGCAACTCTAATATTCTATTGCTAGATTATAAAAGTTCTTGTGAATTAAAATAACTTCACAATTCTGCAAAATCTTATTTTAGAAAAATGGGTTTCTTTGAAGGCTGTGCTGTAAGTTTGTCTCATATTTTGTGCAGCTGTTTTTTACTCAATTATAGATGAAGAGCATTCAGTTCCAGTGTTTGAATATATTGGAGATTGTTTCTCTACTGCTGTTTAGCTGAGTACTTTTTCCTCTTCACCACGGCTTTGACATAGAACTGTTGCTGTGACAATATGGCACCATTTCCTGAAATATTGAATGACCCTAAGTATTCATGCAACATGCCAACCATTAAAAGTATTAATTTCTGGGGTTTTTTTACATAGTACTGATACGGGAAGTCTGAAAATAATCCATTATTTATTTGTTTTACTTACTAACTACATAAGCACCAAAGTTTAATCTCACAGCTAAAAAAGGGATTATGGTTTTCAAATAATCCCTTAAACTGTGATGTGAAAATAATTCACTTACAATTTCCAAATATTCCATGTTTTTACTTAATAATGCTACACATACATTTGGAGCATGAAAAAAACCCAAACCAAATATTATCTGTAGTGAGGCAGTGCTTGTATTTCTGTTCTGCCTAATTAATTATTCTACCTTTATAAGTAGTTTTATTCGATGGGATACTGGAAAAGGGATTTCAAAACAACAGTAAAAAAATATTTACTTTAAAATAGTCTCACAAATATTTAAAGCTATTTTTAATATTTCAAATATTTATCATGTTATCCAGCTATTAAAACCATAAAATAACTCCACATGCAACACCTCACTGTAGAAATAAACAAAAATTTTTATTATTTCTCAAAAAATTCCTAGATTCCCTCAGATACATAAAAGAGGATCAGCTGTTAGTTCCTGTAGTAACATAAATTTAAAATAATTACTCAGCTAAAAACTGATAAATACAGATGTGTTTAAAAATTAATTTGTCTATTTCTATCACTAAAAATGATGTGGCATATTCAGTTCTATTACAGTCATAAAGGAGTGGTCCTTCTGTCTTGCACTGTAAGTACACAAGTTTGGGGAACAATGGGGAACGGGCACTGGCTGATGACATCCCATAATCTTTTGTTCTTCATATTCCATGTAGGAGTTGGAAAAATGTTAAAAATACCTGCCAGAATCAGACCCAAATGTCACTTAGATTTAAGAATATCTGTATGAATTTTGATGGGATGAGACATGGATATCTCCACTACCGCTAGTTAGTTGAGTCTGAGAAGCACAGAAGCAGATATTTAGGCATCAAAACCTTTCAGTAGTAAAATTTTTTAGTGTTAGTAAGTACTGTTGTCAAGTACAATATGAAGTAATTAACTCCAACAAAGATCTGTAAAATGAAACAATAAAATATACAGTACCCATATTATTTATATGCATTTCAGTGTGTTTTAGAGGTTTTACTTTGAAAAAAGCTTTACAAGTTCCTGAGAAATGCCCATCAGCAGCTGGAGCACTGAAGGAATGCTATTCCTTGGGCTACTCAATTGCATCTTATGAATTACCCTAAACAAGTTAAATTTGTGCCTTTCAAGATTGCTCCATGATGAAAACTAAAACAAAGGCAGTGGGAATGATCAGAAGATTCAGATCAAAAATCAAACTGCTGGATCTAATGTAAAATGCTCATGTACTTGTACCTTTCATGTAAGCAGAAATTTACAAGACTTAAACACATAATAAATACATGGCATCAGCCTTAGCTAGGTGTCTAAGTGGATAGTGGAATTTGTGAGGTGGAAGAGGTCGTTAAAGTAATACATTTGATCTAGTCAAAAGATGAACAAGTAAGTTAGGCATACATTCTACAGAATTCATGAAATAACTTAAACTGAAATTTCTTTTGACTTCTAGAAATCATCATTCTCTTAAGTATTGCTAAAAAGTCTCTGAAAAGGGAAAATTCTTTGCAATTTTTTGATTCTAGTAAACAATTCAGTGTTATGTCACAACTCTGCACTGTTCTAATGCAAATACTCAGTTTACCTCATAGAATTTTCTCTCAACTTCCAATTCATAAATTTCAAAACTTAAATTGCAGAACAGCTGCAAATCCAAAATACTACCCAGTTACCTGGTTTCAGTGCCTACTATCATTACTAGACTTAACACAGTTTTAAAAACAATGGAAACAGCAATCCCTTAAACCTGATACCCTTGCACTTGATACCCTTTCCATTTTATTTTTTGACCATTGCCCAATCTCTGATACGTCTAATGAACACATCCTCTCAGGGATCAAAGTGAAGGCAATTTAGATAAAAAAAATCATCCCACACTCTGGATTGGCAGTGAGGTGGTGGTGGGGAATCCTACAAAATAAACCCAAACCAAAAGGAGAAAAAACAGGCAATCACCCCCACAACCACCACCACAGAGCACATATCAATTGAGTGCTTGGTGCATGCAAGTGCTATTTAGTGAAGTAACGTAAAGTACCATTGTAGGGCAAGAGAGAAATAGATTCAATATCTAAGCATCCAATCACAAAGTTGATTATATGGAGATGCAGTTGTGAATGTTCACCCTTTCTGTACCCTTCTACCTATTCATATTCAATTAATTTTATTCTTGCAGAAATATAGCTTCTAAGAATAAATGTAACTCATGAATAAAAGACGACATAGCATACAAGAATAGGCAATAATCCTCTACCTTCTGCAAACTAAAACTGTTTCAAGTAAAATTAATTTGATCAGGAAAGAGTCATGTATATAAAAGAATCGACAGCTTGAACTCCGCGAATTAGAGTACAGATCTAAAACTCATCCTTTTCCACTCAAATATGGTTCTAGTTTTGTTGTATTAGCAAATTATTACACTTGTTTATACTAATCATTCTCTTGCCCCTTTCAATAGCCTGAATGTGGAGATCCTAGGTTGTAGTGATTACCATGCAGCAAAGTACTAAATCTTCCTATCTTAGTCCAGTAGTCCAGTATATCTGAATATCAGGTACAAGTGCACTTGTACCACACCACTATGGAGCTCTACTTTACTCTATAGAAAAGTTATGGACAGAAAAAGAAACCAGCAAGTCACATTGTGCAGGTTTATTTGCAATATGCTCATTCACTCCATCTGCTGATTCTTAGCAACATCAGCTCCATTTCTAACACATACTGTCTCTGGTTTAACTTTTGCCTCTCCTCTCTCATTTCTTGATGCATAATCATACTTTCTATTATCTGGTTTTGATGGTAGACAGAAACCATGCAATTAAAAAAGCTTTTGTAAGAAAGACATATATCTCTGTTAAAAATAATGGAAAAAAACAAATATAACTAATTGTCTAATAACACAGAAATGCATCTATATGTATATATACATTGTACTTTAGCTTTTTTTGTTCATAGTCTATAAAAACTGTTTTTCCAGAAGTATCAAATAGCAACAGATGGTTTATATAGCGTATTATGCACTTTAAGACCATAAAGAACAACATTATTAGGTTTTTCTTTGTCTTGGTTCAAAACTTAGCAGTAATTCAAGTTGTTCACTTGCAGTGGGTTTTTTTAATGTTAAGGTAGGCGTTAATTTTCAAAATAATGTAGGATTTATTGGTTTTTTTACTCATTCATCTTTAAATAATCACAGAATTATTTCATTTTAATAGTTAGTATCAAATAACAGAAAATAAGAGTAAAGCTATATGCCAAAACTCAATCACTTTAACAGCACATCAAACAAAACGCGTGCAGTTTCATGTAACATAAGACCTTTAAGACAACTTTTCTTTTCCTTTTTTTTTTTTTTCTTTTTACAATTCAGCTTACATTTTCCTATGTTTTTTAAAACTGACAGAACTGGAAATAGAATGCATCCACTAACATGGAAGAAGAACATTTCATAATATTGGCCTAATTTTTGGTACACCATTACATTTGCTTCCAGTGATGTATCATTACCTTTGTAGTTAACCTTGAAACCAATTGAGCCCACACTTTCATCGGTTTGAAGGTGCAACCACATCTGATTGCTCATGCTCACAATTAAGTCTGGTACAAAGCTCCCGGTTAACCTATAGATAGAAGAAAATTTCTGTAAAGCCATTAAGCATAATTAAGGAGATTTGTTTTTCTTTTTCTAAGAAATCTAAATAATTATCAAGCATTTTTTTTAACATTTGCTTTCAAATTCATTGCATTCAGCTCACAATAAATTAGTTATTTACTGTCTGGCTAGCCAAGACAACTCTCACATTTCCAATGACTGGAAATTTGATAGTAGTCTATAAACACATGCATCTACTGCTTATGTTCTATTGAAATATTTCATCTCACTTTCAGTTGCTACTCCAGAAAGACGTGCAACTCCCCTAATGCTTAACCTTATCTGATAATCCAATGTCCATTACTCAGGTACTTGAAGGCATATCAGTGTCACTAAAAGCCCATAATGAGGCATTACAGTGATTCTTTCATTTTTCTGATATGCAACTACCCACTTTGTAATACATGCCTTGCGTATTTAAAAGAAAGCTGTTATTTTTAAGTAGCAACATTATTATGAAGGTCCGTGTGTTCCCTGCACTCTCTCCCCTCCTCTCATCACATCTTCTACAACAAAGGAAGAGCAGCCTGACAAGACTCAGCTGTTGTTTATTCCTTCATAAACAAAACTAGCAAATGTTTAAAACTTTAAAACCTTCTACTGTTACACGGCACTGATTAATAGGAAGAACTAAACTTGATTCTCCTTTTTTTTTCCCTTTTTAAAATTTTAATATTGTTTGCAAAAATTTGCAAATCCGTGCAATTCTAAATGTTGATTCTATTTACTGAAAGAACAGTGTGATAGCAATAAGGAAATGTCGTGAAAGCGGCAGTTTTATGTTATATTGCGTTTTCGTGCAAAAATTTTGTCTCAAATTTGGTTATATTTTATTATCTAAAATGAAATGCTGAAAAGTTTCCAGATAATTTTCATTCTTGTAAAGTGGATCACAAGCACAATACTGTATAACAGTGAAAACTGTTAATTTTTTGAAGTTCTAACCATTCTTTAAAGCTAGCTGAAACTTAAAATGGACTAAATGTATTTTACAGTTAATTTTAGTTCTTCCTTCTGGTCTTTTTTAGCTTCCTTCTGCATTAAATAGTCTGCTGTGGGAAAAAACATGTCTGTTTCCCACATCTGTGTTCACAGATGGAGCTACTAGAAAGACTCTTGCCAGAACTGAACAAGTAAATGCCTGGCCAAAATAACATATTAACTGCTCATTCCAGCACTAAGGGAAAGTGTCTTCAGTGAGTTCAGTCTTTGCCAAATTAGTAGATTAACAGGATGTTTCTGAGAAACAACACTGATGTAATGGCTAACAGAGTTTTGTAATTGTCACCGGTGACTGACAGTATGTAGTTTGAATATTAAGGGCACTGAGAGTGTTAATCTGTCTGCTGTGTCAGACCAAATAATTTCTATGATAAAAATCCATAAAAATGTTGAGCATTTCCATTTTCTGAAATTAATCATTAAAAAAATGTCCATTGTTTTAAAAATAAATACTTTCCAATTAAATAGTACAGGAGGAAAAAAAATTAAAAAAATAAAATAAAAAAAAAGAATAAATCAAAAGAACATAAGCCTCACTTGTTGCTCTATATTATAAGTCCTTAAGGATCCCTGTAAAACATTTGGGAATGGGCCACAGAGCAATAAGATCCAGAAAAAACATTATATGAAGGAAGCTATTTAAGAAAATAATGAAAATCTGGAGTTGAGAATTATTCTTTCTGTCCTTCTGGGGGTTAATGTAGCTTCCTCTACCCTGGATTCAGTATCTAGATTCCTCTCCTGGAAGTACATGTTCTCTTTGGAGAGTTGAATAGTGAACACTGACAGCAGTAGAAATGGAAGTATGTGATTATGATGTCTCCCTTTTTATTAAACAGCTTAACAGTTACAACACTCAGCAGGGTGTTTTCCACTTCTTCCTCTATGACTCCAGAACTACTCCTCCCACACACTAGTGACATATATTCTCCCCCTGAGAGAGTACACTGAAGACTAGGTTTGAGGATATTCAGAAGATTGTAACACTCTCCATTTGCTGAAGACAACCTGTAATATAAGATTCGACACATGCATTTCACAATTTGTAAGTTGGATTTTCCAAAGGCTTTTTACAGGAACCACTGCCTAGATGGATATTGAATTAAAAGTCACTTGCAGCAATTGTTAGACCAAACTGCCAAAAAGAACCTTCCAAACATCCTGAAAAAGTGCTGTGATTGATATATGGAGGAGAACCCACCATTTTTTTCCCTTCTTCCCCTCTATCCCTTGGTAACTTTACACTGCTCCATCTTGCATTTTACTTCCATAGGAAAGCACTAAAGAATGCCTTCATATTAGTCATCTTTTCAAACAGACTAAAAATATTATAGCAATCAGGTTTAAGTTCATTTGGGTGGCAGGCTCACCAGGCTGGAGCAGACTGTCACGTTGCTGGGTGCATGGATGTACAGGCTCAGAATTACAGGAACCAGGGAAACTTAATGGCAAGTACTGAAAAGGCTTTGGAGTTTAGCTACTTCTGTGATTAACATCAGCAGAATAAGAATAATCAGGAGTGCAATTGTCAATTTAGGAAGAATAATTCCATTGAAATGCCACTTAACTTCAGTTTTTCTTCTGAACTTTCCTATCAAGAAGTTCCCAGTAAATCTGGCAGATTAAACACTTGGGTAAGTTTCCTGATTAACTCTGATAAATTGGAAGATAAATGTTTTCACATTATTAACATGTAAACCAGACATATTTAAACCAATGTTCTTCAGCAATTTTCCAGGGGAAAAATAATTATTTTAAAATTTAAAATCCAAAAATTAAATTATACAACAGCTGATTTATTTGCTATGCATCATATCTCAGACAAAGTCTACATGGCTCACAAGAGGAAAGATTTACACAGTTTTTACAGTACTCAATTATCTTCCATCTTCCACGTAATTTTTTATGCATTTTAATCCTTATAAATTCAATGTTGATACTTCTGAACACAGAATAATGATTCTACTGGTAAACAAAATAATATACTTGTGGCTCATTGTATAATGTTACTTAGTATTAACCCCTCATAAATTAATAGGGTATTTTTTTACTTTTCCAGGGTCTTCATAGTAATCATTCTTTAAAATTATTTACCTAGTTATTTACAGAACAGATTCTCTTATTGTATGTTAACACTTTATAATTCTTAATAGCATTTTTAATTTAAAAAATACTTAGGAATCTTTATATTTGTGACAATTTTAATAGTGTAATTCCATCATTTCTCCCCAACTTAAGTTAAATCAGAAATACTTTCATGAAATGCTGACATCTTCAATGAAATACAATCTGGGCAGACTGTTCTACCACATTACTCAAAATTTAAAATATTATTGCACTTCGCCTTAATGCATAACTGTGATTCAGTATCAATAATTTAATTAAACTTTAATAAGAATGTATGAATTGGCACTTAATAAAGGTTCTTTCCACATGAGAGAATATTCCATATAGTTTACGAATTTAATAGCTGAAACTGAATTCTAGCATTATCAGCAATATTTTTTGAATGATTAGTACTGCTTAAAAAGTAGAAATTACAGTACTTCCACATGTCTCAAATTTATTAGTGGTAGTAATTAACTCATCTACAATCCACTAAGAGATTGTATTATCCCAAAGCAATTGCACCATAAATACCCAGCTAAATGCTGAATAATCCTAGAATCAGATGTTTAGGTTGGAAAAGACCTAAAGATCATCAAGCACAACTGTTAAACCAACACTGCCGAGTCCACCACTAAACCATGTCTTTAAACATGACATCTACACATCTGAACACCTCCGGGGATGCTGCCTCCAGCACCACCCTGGGCAGTCTCTTCCAGTACTTGGCCTTGGAACAACGTCCAATCCTTCTGACTTTAGTCAGAAAAAAAGAAAACCAAAGCAAGAAATGAGTTCTCCCCTCTCTCTTCTCCTGAGAAGAGCAGGCTCGAGACAATTTGATGAAATTGAGAAGTCACAAGTCTATGGGGCCTGATGACATGGATACCAGGATCATAAGGAAACTAGCTGATGTTGTTGCCAGGTAACTCTCCATAACTGAAAAAGTCATGGCAGACATGTGGTTACAGGAAGTAGGAAAACATTGCTCCTGAGAGGAAGGAAGATCCAGGGAACTACAGACCTGTGAGCTTCATCTCTGTGTTTACCCTCCAGCAGATTGACACTCCTGTCCAACTTGGTGTCATCTGCAAAGTGGCTGAGGTTGCACTTAAACCCCTTGTCCAGACCATTGATAAAGATATTAAACAAAATAGAACAAAACAGAAAGGATAGAATGATTGCAAAACCAATTAAAAATAGAAAGTCAGATAATCTATTCTCTGGAAGATAAATCTAAAGAAAAATCTTAGAAAAAAATGTATGTCCTGTTCAAAGTTTTGCAGAACAGTAAACATATAGCAATATATTTAAACTGACACCTTTAGTAATTTTAGAAGCTCAGTTAGTTTCTGTTAAGATTTACCTGAATCTAATAATTATTTAGTCTCATGAAGACACCTTAATGACATTCTTCAATGCACACAAACTGTAAATGTAAAAGACTTACACTTGAAGTACAGTTTTAGGATCACCCACTTCCCCTCCATCGCCAATTGTCAGTGTGTCATAGCCAATCTCCAGATCAAATTCGTCAAAATTTATCTGAATAACCTACAAAATAAAAATAAGAAAATATATTTTAGAAATAAATAAATGTACTTGAGAGATGAGTCTGTAAATTAAGCTCTTCAGCAATGTAAATAAAAGCAATCTTCCAATTAATAATTGCATATAAGTGTAGCATATTTCACAATAGATTAGTGTAATTGATCCCACAGTTTTGGTTTACAAAATGAGAATTATAATAACTTTTGGGTATCATCACTCTGCTGACCTCCTCAAAGCACTATGATTTCACTTATTTATGTAGTTGTTACATGTTTATTATAGTTGTGGGTAATCACATTACATTTTGATTAATACATTCTCAAAGGGCAAGATAACTAATTGCGTTTTGTGCAATACCACTGTCTTCAAATACCAACCAAATAATTGTACTTCACTGAGTAAATGCAGTGAAGGTGAAGAATTTAATTTACTCCAGATATCTATAATCTGGCTCAAGTAGGAGAAAGAGGCATCAAATGTAGAGGTAATTTTAAGAAAAGAGAAGACGGAAGGAGAGGGGAGGAGAGGAGAGGAGAGGAAAAAGGAGAAAGGAGAATGGAGAAAGGAGAAAAGAGAAAAGAGAAAAGAAGTACATTGTTTCCACCCATGTATTAATCATGGTAACTGTCTTTAGTTCCTCAAAATTTCATATGGATAAAAATGACAGGATACTTATATGTAGGAATTTTAATACTGTAATTAATCATCTTTTATTAGAGTTATAATTGAGAACGGAGAGCATTTGTGTTTAAAGATGTGGATGCCATTCTGATGGATTTTTATCATGTCCTTGAGAGCTCATATTCCTTTGATGCACTGGGGTTCTGGTACTTGAAGGACATGTTTCCATGAGCAAAAGCCGCTACAGGCAAGTTGGAAAACTGATGTATGTTCCAAGGACTGCAGTTTGTTCCAAAGGGAGGAGAAACACTTTCCTTCACAGGTGTAAGTGGTGATACAAGTACACTGAAGAACAGCCAGTTTGGCACATTCACATATATAAACACATGTGTGTGTACATGTATATGTGCCATACCCCAGGGACTGCAGTCAAGTGCAGAGAGTTAGGAGGGTGCAAATGGAAAGGACATGGAAAATTGTGTAGGCACGCAGCTGATTTGCTCTAATTGAGTGAAGAGGAGAAAATGACACATAAATCTTCCTAATCTTCTTAGTTGAAAAAAAAGCATTCTGGATATTTTTTTGCTGTTCTAGACACAAAATTTGTAACACTAGAGAGAATTTAAACTGAAATCCATAACTACATTTAAGGTTGACACATATTTCATTCAGTACTTAAAAAAACAACCAACCAAAAACAAAAGCCCCAAAACCAACCAACCAAAAAAAATATTATTCTTGGTCCACTTTTAAATTCTGTGCAACTAGATGTGCAGTTACATCAGAAGACTCCACAGTAAAACATGGGCAAATAATGTTAGTATTGAATTCAACTTGAAAGCATATTTCACTTATTAACAGTAAAACACATTTTGAAATAATATTGCAGCAGAACCATCAATACTATGTTGGAATGCACTTCCACACCTGAGCATGTGTTTCTAGATAAGGGAAAGAGTTTCAGCTTACCTTGGAACATGTAAGGAAGTTAAACTAGAATTTTCCATAGTCTGCTCATTGTAATTGGCTCTGTGCCAGCATAGGAGCACTGATTGGGCATTGGAAGTGGACCTCAAAGCCTGTTGCCAATTTCATTGGACAAGGTGACAAATAGCCCACCCAGACCATCGGGTACTAAAATGACTGCACGAAGGAGCTGAGTTGCTTTTTTGGGTTGCCTAGTCAGTGTTAGAATGCTCTCTACACTGTGTTCGACTTATATTTCTTTGTTCTATGATGTTTATTATTTTTGTCATTATTAAAACTTTTTGTTTTAATGTCCAGAGAAGTTGTCTTGCTATTATGAAGCCACTCTCTAAAGTTGCATGCCAACCCTCCGACCTGATAAATCTTCATGGAGTTTATTCCATTCTGGCCACGTGCAAGATTTTATCAATACTATACACATAACAAGAAAAAAAGGAAGATTGTATAAAAATTGTATAACTAATTCATGAGCAGAAATCTTAATCCTGTTTACCCTTAAACAAATGCAGAAATCTAACCTCATTATCAGATTTTGATTTTTTTTTTTTTTTTGGTAAGTGCAATGGCAATTTTTTTTTTAATTATACCTTTCTAGATATTTTATATTAGTTTAATACCACAAAACTGATACAAGGCATCTGTCCCTTTGTAATTGAATAACTTGTCTTCATAAGTTATGTCAAAAAGCTAAAAGAGATTTTCTTTAGCACAATCGACATCCTCTTATGCAATGTGTATTTAATCAGAGGAGAAGATAGAGGTTAAGGAAAATAGAAGTTTCAAGGTATGAGGCTTTTTTTTTAATTAGGAATGACAAAAAAGCAGTTCTCTTTATTTCACTGCAGAAAAGTAAGATCTTTGTCATTTTTTTAACAATGCTCACAAATAAAAAAGTAAGAGAACACCCTGAAAAATATCTGTCTCATTAAGGAAAATTGTGGAACGTGAAAAAGTAAGCAAAATTGACTTTTTGTTCAAAGCATAGGCTTCAGCTTCAACCTTTGCACTAGGCTTCAGCTTCAATCTTTCCACTTGTCTCTAGTGAATCTCCATTACTGATGATTCTGTTGTAATCTTGCTGCTCTGATATAATCTCTCACCTTTTTACAATCTGAAATTCTTTTCTGTGATAGAGATCTTCTTCTTTTTAATCAAAAGATATGTACATTAAAAAGTTTATAATTTGTTTTTTCTCCATCAATATTTTTCAGACAAGGATGTTTAATTGCAAGATTTTTGTCTCACTCACTGTAAGTCACCTAAAACTGTGATAATGGGATAGGTATGACATCAAAAATTGTAGTTTTATAAAGCCATATGAGCATAGATTAGTCTACATTTGTCTTGTATCATATTCTGTGAAACAGTCACATTTTTAAGACAATAAGAGGCAACTATGTCATTAATAACTTCAAAAATGTTAGAATATATTAAAAAAAATGTTTTAGCAGCTGGGTACAAGTAATTTGAAATATTAACATTTGATAATCTTACTCTTGTGAGTCTATTACCAGGATTTCTTCTTAGAAGTTTCTGGTTCAAATGAAAATTAGACAATGCTTCATCTTTGTGCAAAATTGACATTAGTAAATCAAAATAAGAAACAGCGGTCACCAAATAGAAGCATATTTTATATACAGTAAAAAATAAAATATTATTCCATGAGACAGTAAGTCATTTTGTTTACCATGCATACCCCTGCTAGAAGAGGGTCAAATCCACTTACTGATGGCTACTCCAAACATTCCATAGTATCAATGAAGTATTTCATAAATCCAGGTTGTTAAAAGGTAAACAAGCTGTATGTAACAGTTAATACACAACCCATTTCAAACTTAGATTTAACATAACTTTACATAATTTACAGCACAAACTTTGGAATTGGTAAACTTGCCCTTTATTTAACAAATGTGCTTGTCAGCTGTTACTGAAGACATTTAGTTTTAAGGGAATTTGCACAAATTGAACAAAAGTAATGTGTAGAAGGAGCAGAGCTGTCAATATCCAACAGGAAACTAATTTACTACAGATGTACTGTACAAGCCTT
This sequence comes from Sterrhoptilus dennistouni, assembly GCA_013397095.1. Lineage (NCBI taxonomy): Eukaryota > Metazoa > Chordata > Aves > Passeriformes > Zosteropidae > Sterrhoptilus > Sterrhoptilus dennistouni. The sequence goes on along the minus strand of VWZU01017021.1, from coordinate 1,151,733 downwards.
TACATATTCCTACTGTAAAAATAAACCCCATATACTTATTGGAAATTTGTCCTTTGACATGCAAAGTATACACACAACGTACAATAAAAAATGCACTTCAAATCCTTCCAAATATGCCAACAAGCAAGAAAATAAGTAGTCTTAAGGATATGTTTTCAGAGTCCTTGTTTTACAACGTTAGCTTTAGTTTGATAACACTCAGAGTCAGTTAGAACTGCAGAGCTTATTACATCGACTATTCCCTTCAGAATACCGAAAAAGTTTTTTGATGATATCAGCATTTAAAGTTGATAGTGATGGAATCTTTCAAAATAAAAATTGAAATTTGGGTAAGATGAGAAAAAACCATAAAACTTTTTAATGAACTTTCAAAAAATTCTGCTTTTACCAGTTATTTAGCAGGGTCTTTATTCATTTTTCTGAAAAATCTATAAATGGCAAACCAAAATTGGGTGGCATCCTAGGATCAGTTTAATATTAGAGTATAGCCTTAGAGTAATTCTACTTTTTAGTCTGTTGTTGATAAGAATATACACTTCAGGGAAAACTGTGACGATTTATTGCTACATTCTACATATTTTTAAATCAGACTAGCATTACTGAAATGTCCTATTGATCTGGTTAGTAGATGCATAGCAATCAGAAGCACAAGGCCAAGTACTTTTCTTTATCTATACATTCCAGTAAAGTCTATTTTTCCAGTCTCCCAGAGAAACATTAAAGGATTAATATAAACGAAATAAGATCCATGGGTTTATTGATGTATACAAACATCGATCACGCTGTAATATATTTATGCATTAATTGCATTTATCCACTGCTCCACAGTCTCTTTCAAAGCTGAATAGAAAAATTGAGGGACCAAAAATATTTTCAAATGACAAGGTATAACATCAGGGAACAATATTATGAACTAAAATATTTCATCAATGATATGCCTGATCTATAAGATTCTTGATAAAAGGATTATACTACCAAAAGTTGGTTCTGGAGGGCAGAAGAAGAAAATTTCAAAGATTCCATCTCAGTTTGCCACCAGACTTGAGCTATCATTTCACACATAATGAGTCAACTACTTATATCAGATATGTATCTATATGGCTTCAGACCTGAGAAGAGTATCTTTAATTAGGCAATACAATAATTACAATATTTTATTTTTTAGAAAGAGATACTCAGTAGTTCCTGAAAGTTTTGTGCCTTCGTAGTAGCATTTGTGATAAATCCAGCAGGTATCAGACTGCTATAATTTCTTTGATATAGGCTAATAATATCTTGAATTTTGTTCCAGAGGCTATTATTAAATATATCCATATACAGTACTATGAGGAAAAAGGAATCTTGCATTTTCTCTTCCTCTATATACAGACTATATAAAAACCAAATTATTCAAAATAAAATATGCTGACCTGTGCACTCTTTATCCCCTAAAAAAAAATTAAAAAGTAGCTAAACAGAAGGCAATAGTCTTTCTACATCCTGGGCTGTTCTGTTCATTTATAAACCCAAAAGCAAAGAACAAGTTTGAATGCCTGATTTAAATTGAAGTTATAAACCCAGACACAAATAAGAGGCAGTAACACTAATAAGCATTATCCAGTTGTTACAAGGGAAAAAAAAAGTCCTATTGGAAAAACAATTTTCTGAAAGTTATAATTATGTACTTTGGTCTCCAATTATTTTATAAGAACTTTTCCAAAGGAATCACTGGGAGCAGGGATCTAATTTCTGACAAATTTCAGTAGGTGTACCTTCTTTCTGTGCCTTGGAATATATTCTTTATAACCCACTCCTTGGGCAAAACACCAGCTCAGAAGTAATATGGGAAAAGGTTTTATTGAATAGTTAATGACTACCTCGAGAACTTCCTACAGCTTTTCAGAGAGAGCATGCTCAAGAAGGATGTGTTCCAGACAACACATTTTCCAGACAATTTTTCAATATGTATATGTAGTTCCTGATGAAATCAGCTCCCTGAAGATTTTCCAAGGAAAGTAGTGTTCCAGGTGAAATACTCAACTTTTAAAAATTTTAAAACATACAAAGCAGAATGGTGTGTAACAAAGGCAAGTGTATGTTCTTCAGAAGGGCTTCTGAAGGGGAAGAGTAAAGATACAAAATTGCGCGTACTTCTATATGTGCATCTGTTATTCTGAGTCATCCAATGCAAATGTAACTCAATAGATATTTTCAGATGTGTAGTAACAATTTCACTCCATAAAATGGGACATTCTACCAGTAAATTAATGACGTTTCCAAAGGTGTAATGAATCTCTTCTCCTTACAAGAGTAGTTAAGTATTAAGCTAAATTACAGCTTAAATATACAGCTATATATCAGATATTAAGGAATAAATATGAATTAAAATATCCTTCCAAGAGTGTAACATATCTAAGAACTGTTGGGTAACACAACAATAATTTAATTGGTTCTTTTGCAGTTACGTATTATATGAACAAAACATAATCCAAAATGAAACAGGCTAAATCATAAAGCACCTGTGTCCCTTCAAATTTAACTGAATCTTTAAGTATCAGACAGGATGAGAAAAATGAAGGGGGGAAAAAGGCAGAAGAAAACTTGGACATTCACCGAACATTAGAGAAATCAAAGCTAGAAGATAAATGCTTACAGGGGATTAATTCTCACCAGTTGGAAGTCACTTTATTATTGAGGCCCTTTCTTGGAAATGTGCTTCACCATATTTAAGTGTAGACATCTACAGTGCAAACAACTATATTTGATGTAGGCTTCTTCAAAAAAAGTCAAAAACCTGCTTAGAGTGTAATCTGTTTCATCAAAAGGTAGATCATTCACACTAGATCAACTACAGTTCAGAAATACTCTTACTCTTGTCTAAAAAGTGAGATTGGGCATTTATATGTGGATGTCTATGCTGAGGACAACTGAAAAGTATTTAAATTACATAATTTTATTATATTATATATCATTTAGAATCCTTTACTTTGGAGGAACAGTAGTTAAAAACAAATGGATAGTCCTACCTTGTCCTGAGAACAAATGCATTAAATTAACAGCATAAAGAGATTATATTTTTATTTTTCATGTTACAGTTTTTGTTTGCATAGAAGTATGACATATTTTTCTGACTTACATTCACAATAGGAATTTCTGAGATTGATTATTCAGAGCAACACATCATTCTACAGTACTTTTGGTATTTCCACAAAGGGAAATGAATGAGTGCAAATAAATCATTAAACAAACACATTTTCTTTTACTGAAGTTTCTGTTTATCTTGTTCTGAACAATAAAAACTGTTAGATCTTGGGAGACAGACTTTATCTTGGGAGACAGAATATTAAGCTCTAGGCAATTATTTCAGATTGGATTTTACTTGTTTTTCCTCACATTAAATATCTTAACTTTTGCAAATGATGTCTCATTCTACTTGCAAAACTTTCTATTAGTTGTACTTTAAATTAATTTCACTTCTTTTTATTAGGCTACTACAAAAGAAGATAAAAATTTTCATCTAGACATGAAGGAAACAGCTCATTAGTAACTAACTTTAACATGGTGTAGGAATAGCATTTGTATAATATAGCAAAAGATAGAAATGTTAGAACTTGTACATTCTGGACACCTCTCCAGTGCCAGGATATTGGTTATTGGTCTACCAAAGATCTATTTCTGCAGATATTATCTTGCAAAAACCCATGGTATGAATGATCCTAACATACTACCAACATCAGGAAATTCACTCACTGAAAAATATTCACAAGATACCTATTTTCTCCATTTTTCACTGTCTAGCAAGAAAAAAGCTGCCTAAAAGACTCCTAATGATGTTTGGTTGGCTTTGTCACTTGTAGAAGTGAAATTAGGCAAGGCGAAGAAAACACATCCTGTTTGTATCCAAGTGTCCTCATATGCCCTCAGGATGGTTAATTGCTTTTGTGCTGAGGATGCCTGAGTACTTCCCAGTAAGTAAATCATGGGCACTTATATGTGATGGTACAAGCTAAGGAAATGCCGCTGTCTGATTGATTGGCTTTATCCCTATAATTTTCCACAGAATCACAGGCCGCTCCATCAAAATAATTGTGTTATCATGCATTTGATTATAGAAAGACAGTTTCAGAAGGAAAATATATCGAACTAATCATTTATTATAAGACTTAACTATCATTTTATTTAAATTATTTATACTAGGTATAATTTTATTTAATATTACTATTATGATGGAGCAGCTAATCTGGAAAATTAAGGACAAGAAAATCATCAGAAGTATTAAGCATGGCTTTATCAAGGGGAAATCATGCTTGACAAACTTTGATAGACTTCTATAATTAAATTTCTCTCCTGGTGGCCAAGACAAAAGCAGTGGATATTGTCTACCTGGGCTTCAGGTAGGCCTTTGGCATTGTCAAGATATTAACAGACAAGCTGTTGATGTGTGGGCTCAGCAGACAGCCAGGTGGATTGAAAACAGGATGAAAGTCTTGGCTGAGAGGATGGTTATTAGTCACACAATGTCTGGTTAGGGGCCAGTAACTTATGCTGTATCTCAGGGGTCAATATTGGGACAAGTCTTCCTTTACATCTTTATAGATTATCTGGATGGTGGGGCAGACTGTACTCTCAGCAAGTTTGCCACAACAGTGAGAAGGGATTAGTGGTTAATAACCAGAGGGTCGTGCTGCCGTGAAGAGGGACATCAACAGGCTGGGCCATAAAGAATGCCACAAAGTTCAACAAAGGGAAGTGCAAAGTCAGTCTCTAGGCAGAGACTTTCTACCCCACATACCAGAACATAGTAGGGGCAATCCAGCTGGGAAACTGCTTTGCAGAATTTCAGAATTATTATTATTATTATTATTAAATTTCACAGATATGGAGATGAAGATGCTCTAGATTACCTGAAAGGAAGTATGACTGGCCAGAACCATTATAAAGATACAGTAATAGGTATAAGGAGGAAAAAAAAATCAACCAATTTATAAAACCACAAGGAAAAAATCACCTTCATCTTTCTCTCACAAAACTAAGCTCAATGTCAGAGTTTACAAAAAGGAAAAAAAAAAAAATCTCAAACAGCAAAATGATTATAGGAGGGGACTGAGGACTTAAAACTAACTTGCCCCTGCTTTGATTCTTCCTTTCAGTAGTTACTCAGAAAGGATATCCTTGCACCCAGCATACGAATCTGCCCTTTTTAATCCCCCAGAGGGTAAGCCATCTGTTCCAAAAGAAAGCAGAGAGGTCACTAACTGATGTCATCCTAACCTGATGGGCAGCCACACATCCCAAAAGGGATGGAAACATGGCAATCGTACTGTGACTTAAGTCTCAGTGCAAACCTTCAGTTTGCACTTTGAATGTGTATTGGGTTTACAAGGCAAGATTTTGGGAGCAGAGGTATTGCAGGGTGAGATTTGTTCTTATTTTAACTATTCTATTCCGATCTAATTGGCAGTTAATTTTATTAATTTTTACAAGTTGAGTCTGCTTTGCATATGAGAGTAACTAGTGAGTGATCTCCCTGTCCTTATCTTCATCTGTGAACTTTTTCTTCATATTTTCTGCCTCTGTCCTGTTCCTGAGGAGGAAACATTACAGATCAGACTGGAGGGCATCTGGCAGCCAAGATTGGCTGCCAAGATAGAATGGTACCACTAGTCTTTGAAGGAGTCCCATTATAGAAAACAGAGAAACAAACAAGCAAACTACTATCAGCTCTATTTCTCAGTCTAGTATCACAAAAAAAGATATATATTGACCAGAACAATTTTCTGTAAAGATCACTCGCAAGTGCAACCAAGTGAACTCAACCGTGGAGAAAAGCGACAAGTCTCTGTGCCAAAAATTCATCAAACAAAATAGACTGAAACATCTCAAATGCTCACAGTGCAAGCACTGGAAATCTCCTATCAAAATCTCTTAGTCATATACATATATCTTCTTAAAAGTTCTAGCTTGGGTGTGGATATTCATGATGAGTAAAATTAAAAAAAATGTTTGCATTCAGAATTGACGGAAGACATAACTAAGACCCAATTTAGGAATTTATAGAAAATCAAACACAACTAAATTCTAATTTGACTTTTAATTTTACATAAAGTTTTATCAAAAGGTGGAGTTAGTAGCTCCAGGTATAGTAAATACAAGCAACAGCTAGAATTCAATATTGCTAATGGCTCAAAGAGAAATAATTTCTTTTGTTGTAGCTATTGCAATAAGCACAATCTCATCCATCCCCTATGGGTCACTCATATTTTCTGTGTGAAATATCACTCCTATAGTCACAGACATGGCAGGGAAAAAAAATTACAATAAATTAAGATAATGAACCTGTCCTCCTTTCATAATGAAGACCTATAGCAAAATTCCAGGATGTAATGACAAGTCATTTATCCTTCTACAACTGCACATACCTCCTGACTCCAAATTCTCTTACTCAGCAATTGAGTCTGTTCCCTCACAGCCAAACCTATTAACTTCCTGTCATAGGAGTAGCTGGATTCCCTGCTATGCTCTTATTCTGCTGAGAGAATCTCCCCTCTATCCACATATATTTCTAAGATTTTTTTTAACTGTAGTATATATGTGACTCAGATATTTTAACTGGATCAAAATGTACATGAACAATATGGAAGAATAGTGTGGCCAACACTACAAAGAAATTTATTGTGTTCTGAACAGTAAGATAACATATTTACACTTTCTAGTTTCATATAAGATAAAATTCATTATCTGCTATTGATAAGTACAAGAGCAGCCTTTTTAATCTGCATGGCTGAAGAACAAAATATATAGTTTAGAGCAAGCTTAAGTTGCTCATACTTTTTAATCATTTCACTGACTGTAACACCCTGTAGCTGTAACAGTACAGCTTCCTACTAGGCTTAGGAAAAATCCAGTTTGAGGCATTTGCTTGCAAAAAGGGGCACAGTGTGGTTTGCTCCAACAGGCCTGACCAAAAGAAACTTCATGAAATGAGTCTTGAATTCACGCTGAAGCACCCTGCCTGCTTGGGATTTATACTGTTAACCTGATTAAATATGGACGGCAACTGCAAGCTTAGGAAATGTTCCACTGGCAGTTTTGACTGGTTAACAAAATAACATAACTGTGGAAAATTAAATGTAAATACTCAGCACTTTGCTGAATATCGTTTTTCTTATTCTTGGTTTGGCCTAAAAGCAAAAAACCTCGGAAATTGAAAGATATGGTTTTTTGCAGGAAGAAAACAACAACTTAATAATGACATGAAGAAGAAGGAAGAGAAGAATTGAATATAAAATCATATTAAAAATAAAGATTATTTTAATGCAAAGTGATTGAAGGACAACCATTTTTAATATTATTTAAGTAACAGTTGCAAGTTATTCCCAGTATAATTTTCCAGACTTGCAGAAAATGTCATGTTAGGAGCTTCCCAGATACTTTGAATTATTTAAACAGTTTCTTAGAAAGCAAAGGACTACAGCAATTGGAAACATGTTATAAATTTTCAGTAAGCCCTGCCATTTCAACAAAACTAAATTATAGATTTCCTAACAGAAAATTGACATCCACATAAAAACCCAAGAAACCAAATGAACAAAAACCCCTCCAAAAACTAAAAAACCTTTGCAAAAATAATAATTAAAAAACCCTTAAAGCCAAAATCAAAAGTCAGCTATCTCCCAGCTCTCAAGCATGTAATTCCTGATTTGAAAATTTTTTCAAAATTTAAGAGACAAAAAGATAAGGATGTGAACACTGTCAAAATCTCAAAAACCTATATTCTAAAGAACATATGTTAAATAATGTATTTATGCAAGCAGTAAGGAGACTTTTATGATTGAAATACACTCAAGATAAAATTTAGAATATGGTTGTGACAAACAAAAGATAATATGCAGGTAAAATTTCTTTTTTAAAAATTCCTGTCATATAAAATTAACAGAACCAGGACCTAGTTTTCAGATCCATCTAAATTTAGCAGTTAGCTCACATATTTAATTTCTTACAATTCTGACAAAAACCAGCTTGATTTTTTTTTTACAGGAGCGCTTTTGCTTTTTTTTCTCCTTCTTGATGTTTGGTGATGAATGATATATGGTGTGAATGTGGTTGAAATCTGTCAGAAAGTCTGTCATTCTAGCACTGACATTTTCCACAGTGTTTCTGTCACCATTGATTAGAAAAAATCAGCAAGTATAATTCATAAGACTTGAACTCTGGTTAACTTTAGCCCTAATTCAGATTTCACTGGTATTTTAGCCTGGCATTAAATTTGAAATTCATCATTTTGTAGACCTTCCTTCTTTTTTTTTTTTTTCTTTTTTT
>VWZU01017021.1:1081490-1143400 GCA_013397095.1 Sterrhoptilus dennistouni | reverse complement strand
TTTTTTTCTTTTGTTTATTTGTTTGGGTTTGTTTGGGTTTGTTTTTTTATAAAACAATTAAAAGAAAGTAGGTTTCAATTTTTTAAAGAGAAAGGAAGTACAAAAAATGCACCAGTGAGGAGATGGAAGTTGAATCTTGAAAATACAGAGATTTACCACTTAAAATGTAAACATAAAATTATCCCACTACATAATGTCAGAATAAATTACTGACAATACATAGCATGGTCCAGAACCTAAGTGATGAGTTTATGCAATATCCCACAAGATATTCAGATATCATTTCCCTTACTAGATGTGAGAGATGTAATGAAATGGAGTCCAAACTGGAAATTTGTGTTCCCATTTCTGTTCAGATATTCACAAGCACTTTTTCAAGGGATCCAAGAATTAATAATATGTGCGTCACAATTGAGGACAAGAATTTTAGATTTTGTTGCTTCTTCAGAGTTCCACATAAAGGTATGATTTTCTTGAGTGTTCCTTCAGGTAGCTCTCTGTAACTATAGCTTTGTTATTTTTGATCATCAAAGCTTTTGTTGATTCCAGAGTAGCTGTGGATAAAAATGGCATCAATCATTTCATTGGTGTATATAAAACACTATATAGAACCATGTTATGACACCCCAGAAATGGGAAAACTGTCCATGAATTTCCTCCATCATATGCTGTTGGAGAAGCCTTACACGTGCAGGTACTGATCCTCACAGAGAATTTCAAGCACCCCTCCTAAAAGGGCAACAAAACAAGGTACAAGCCATCAAGAAGATTTTAAAAATATGTTGGTGTGATACCATACAGGCACTCATAGATATTTCACTGTTTCAAGGTTATGTATCAGTTGCCCATATTTCTTTCTCCATTGAATGACTATTCAGAGCTTTGTACATCATAGATTATAGTTATTCTAATCATAATATTAAATATTGAAAAAGTTAGTTGTTTTCTCTTAAACAGATCAGTTCCAGAGAATAGGATCCAGATATAAGAAGAAGAATGCAAAAAAACATGCGCAAGAACAGTGAAAATATGGGGATCTCACTGATAACATCAGATGTGCCAGTGCACCTTCATCAATTACTTTATTTTTGGCTCCATACACATGACTTTCCTTTTGCAAACCATTTTTATTCTATTTTTCAGTAGTAAACTCACTGTCAGCTCTGGCTGTGTTTGAGGTTTTTAGTTATGGCCCTACTCTACTGTCAACAAGGCTTGGGCATGAAAAGCATGTCTGATTAACTGTATGAGGCAAGAGACTAACTACAATGCAGTACAAAGCTAAGGAGGCAGATAATTGACTGGGGAAACATTTCTTTCATCCATATGGTGCTGTTATCCAACTTATTTCTGAAATCAGTTAGGGAGAAAATTAGCAAGAGTCAGTCCAGGATAAAGCCATTTACACTAGCTTAAAGAACCTTTTAGGGTCTTGTATCTGTTGAGTCTCCCTTAAAAGGTTCTCAGTTTCTGAGATATTTTGTTGCAACTGAAGCAAGAAGTAGCAGCTCTGAAGTACCAGGATAGCTGAGTCATAGTGGTCCTCCCAGCTGTGGTGTAGAATATTGTAAATATTGTCATGTTATAATGAATACCATCATATTATTTATTGTAGTCATTATAAAAAAACAATGACAAATCTTCATTTATACATCAATGAGGTTTTTGACTTGAAGGCCAAACCATCACTAAAATCCACACTCAACATACAACCTTCACTCAAAGGAACAAAAAAAACCCAACTAAACTAAATAGAAGAAAGAAAGTTTCCTATATCAAATCCAAAAATAACATTATCACAACACAGAATAAAAGGATAAATTACAAAAAATACACCACTGGACCCTTCACTACAATTAAGATACAAATTTTCCACTATTATTCTACTTCATAACACAGTTTAATACTTGTTTTGCCTATTATTTGTCCCAATTATTATTAATATTTGTCCCAAATATTATGTCTTCTAACAGTCATACAAGGCCACCAGTATTGTGTTCAGAACAGTAAGGCAATGTTAGCATGAGTCAAAACTAAACACATTAAACCACTGATTATATAAGCAAAGACTTTATACATGCAAGTTCCTCCATAGATCATCAAAACAAGTTGATCTAACTTGTAAAAACATCTCATTTTCTTTTAACCTCAACACATAATATTCTTCCAATCACTGCTTTTCTGAAAACTATAAAAAATCTGAATGTTGTTCCAGATAACATTGTAAATCTTTTACCTATTCCTTACATTAAAAACTCTATAATTCCCGTGTATCTGCATTTGATTGCAATATCAAAGAGTTATGGTTATTTCAACCAATACCATGCAAAGAACAGTATTTTCTGGGTGATCCTGAAGCTATTATAATATAGCTCCTAGCACCACAATCTGTCCATGATGAATCTAACTCAGACTGTAGTAATTTCAGTGGTATATTACAGAAGTTCAGAAACAATGTCCAACTTATACTTTGAAATAAAATTACTTGCTTAACTTAACATTACTTCTTTGCATTCTTATTACTGGTATAATATTACTATACCACCAACAAACAGATATTCTTGATTATGGCCTTATCTTAAAGTTCATATTTAATTTAAATTAGTGACCTGTTCTTAATTATTGTTTTCACACTATATCTTCAGAGTATTTAAATATTTGAGAAGATAGATAAATATGCAAGGTGCAGTAATTTAACTTTGGCTGGCTGTCAGATCCCTTCTCCACCATGGACCTCTGTGAGCTGTGAGGGACAACTTTCATCAATGGCACTCTCCAGAGACTCCAGGGGAATCAGTCCTCCAGCACATGGAGCACCTTCTTCCACTCCTTCTGCTCTGCCCATAGTGTCTGTGGGGTTATTTCTCTAGGGTATTCTCATTCATATCCTTCAGCTGCAGTTGTACGGGTTTTTGCTCCTAAATATGGTTTTCAAATACCCAAAAAAGTTATCACAGAGGTGCCACCAGCCTGCCTGATCTGCTCAGCTGTGTCCTGTAGTGGGTCTGTCTTGGAGCCCGCTAGAACTGTCTCCATGTGATATGGGGGCAACTTCTGATCTCTTCCTAGAGAAGTCACCCCTACGGCCATCCCTGCTACTGAAAATTTGCTTTGTAACTAAAATCAAAATGTGCGTACTAATCAAATTAAACTGAAGCATACATATGCTGAAATATTTTACTGAACCAGCAGAGGTTAAACCTATGAGTTCCGATTCATCTCTAAATATTAAAACTGTGTATATTGTTATATGGTGCTATCATTCAGGTGCTAGGACAGTTTTCATATGGTCATATGCTATTTTGCAGTATTTGCAGTTTCAGGAAAAAGAAAATCAGTGTAGAGTAACAGTTAAGCACATTTTATTTGAACTATAGCAGGCATGATCTCTGACTAAAGAGAAGGCCAACTTTATTTTCATTCGAATTGGAATTTTTATATATGGGATACCTTGTTCTTCCAAGTGTTTTGAGAGAAAGGAGAACAATTGCACCTGCCCAGTACAAGCAAAATAGGCAGCAACTGGAGAGAGTGCAGTGAAGGGGCACTAAGAAGATTAAGGGATTGGAACTTCTTTCATATGAGGTTGAGATAGCTGGGATTGCTTACCCTAAAGAAGAAGAGGATCACTGAATCTCAACATCTATAAATTCCTGATGCGAGGATTTAAAGAAGGTGAAACCAAACCCTTTCCAGTGCTGTCCAGTGACAGGACTGGAGGCAATGGGCACAGATTAAAACACAGGAGGTTCTGTCTGAACATCAGGAAACAGTTTTTCCCTGTGGGGGTGAGTGAGCACTAGGCAGTTGTCCAGAGAGATTATGGAGTCACCTTCTTCTGAGATATTCAAGACTGGGCAGCTGCCTTGAGCTGGCTCTGCTTGAACAGTGGAGTTCAACTACAGAATTTCTGGAGGTTTGTTCCAACCTCACTCATTCTGTAACTCTGTCAACCACAGTGACAACCAGAGACAACACCTTTGTTCAATTAATTTTCTGCAGTTCTTTAAATGCAGAAATTGGAAATTTTATAAAGAAAATAGTACTCAGGAATCATGTTTTTGAATATTCCCATAAAAATATTTTGGTAAAACATGAAGTTCTGAGGTTTTGAAGCTAACACTGTGTCACCATCTTGTGAATTGGCAGGGAGAGAGGAGGAAGGAAGTATTAAGACATGAATACCACCAGTAGAGTTTAATCCTTAACAATCTTCAAGTCAATAATATCCAAAACCTGCAGTCATCTGTGACTTGCTAGTAAATACGTACCAGTTTGTGAGCTCAAGGGTTTGCTTTTCACAATGGCAGGACATCTAAAATCTTATTTGCCTTTTTTTTTGTTATGTAGACATGCCCATGGTGCATTTAAGAAGAGAAACCATTTTATGCAAAATATGGCCTTATGGATCTTAAATTCATTCAATGTCTCACTGGAGATTTTCAAGCTGTTTAGAAAACTTGTTCAAAGTGTAGTAGCTGTGTTTCATTTCCTCAAATAGTATGATACTAAATTCTCTCAGTTGGCACATTTCACAAAACTTTCAGAAATTCTAGATGCGTATACATATTTCATCTGCTCACAAATAGCTTTTAATTAAAGAAATAAAAATATGAAAATTCTTTGGGATGAGAAATGGATCTTAGATATTATTTTTGAAATTTTTACCCATTTGTGGAACAGAGACTGAATCATTTTTCAAGGACTCTTGACACCTTTTTTATGACCTATAAATTAGATAAATTAGGTTAGCAGTCCTTGGAACAAGGATCAAACAAACAAACAACCTACCCCCCAAACACTTATTATAATTTTCATTATCAATTTCTAATCAGTTTTATAAATACCCTTTTTTTCTCCTACCGAAGTGGAACATAAGGATGGCTTCCACACAAGGCTTTGTAAGATTAGAGTGAGAAAAGCATCAGTGTACCTAAATGGTTTTTGAAATTTTGAAAATAGTCAGGTTTTCATTGAATCCTCTGATTAATTCAGGTGCAAAGGAGTGGGCCTTATAGGCCTGTCTGATCAGTTAATGGAGTGTGATGCAGATGGCAATATAAAACAGAATTTAGAGGTAGAATATACCTCTGTACCAGCAAACACAGATGATAATAGTCTTTTATAAAACATTCCTGAGCTGCACAGCTAATTTATGTTTTATTACCTCTAAACAAGTCCATTACACTCAGTTCACACAAAATGATACACCTGGAGACAGAATATAGCCATTGCTTCCAGGTGTCTAGTTCTTGAAATTAAAGACAACTGGTATCATAATTTAGCTTTATTGCTCTACTTTGACTCATCTGACATTATCAGAACTCCCAGTAGTTGTGCTTTAAAGTGTGGATATAAAGTACATGGGATTTTAATACAGTGGTTCAGACAATGGAATAAACATCTTCAGAACAGTTCTTTATGAAGGGAAAGTGAATTCAATAACTTCAGTGATTTGTCACACAGTTGAATGCCAAACATGATATAAACAGTCTTATACATTCTTACACACAAAATAGCTCTTCTGCTTACAACACAATACTAGTGGGTCCGTGAAATTGCCTCATACCATTGGATAGTTGCTTCTGGGAATTAAGTTAGAGAATCACATAAAAACAGGAGAGCATCTACTTGGCATACAAAAAGTAAAACAATCTTAGGGGAAACAAGAGGTTTTAACAGCTGTCCATACTCGTCTGGTATCAGACATTTCTTAAAAATATCTGAAATGCATCTAATACAAAACCTGGACCGTAAAGATAAATCATATTAGTGAAAAATGCTATGGTCTATATGTGCTTTTGTTTGGTTGGTTCAGGGTTAGGGGGGTGGAACTGAGGAGAGGGGTTGGTTTGTTTTGAGGGTTTTTTAAAAGAAAAACAGAATATTAATCTTACCTTATTAGTATTGATAGCCGTGATGACCCACACACATTGAGCATTGCTGTCATACTGAAATGGAAAATTGGGTGATGAGAAAGTGCCTCCAGGTCCCTGAAGATTGGATCCACAAGTTTTGACTGCAAAAAGAAAGATCACCTTTTAATTCACACAGAAAATACATGTAGCAGATTCATAAAACTATCTCTAATTTACTCTAATCAAGATATGAAGAAATAAAATACCATTGAACAGAAATAAGACCACCTCTTACAAGAGAATAAGACATTCAAGTTTAATTATTCTGCAAAAATAAAATAGACCTTCTTTTGTGTCTAAGTTTATAATCTTTAAACAGGTTGAAAGTATTTGGAGGAAAAACAGTAACTACAGTAACAGAAACTGTCCTATTGATTTTTAGAATTCTTCAAGGACTAACTTATGCCATGTTCACTACTGTCTTGAAAGACAAATTTAAATAGTAGAAAAAAAGAAATCACTTTTATCACTGTGCATATGTGCTTTTTTTGTGCATAGGTGTTGATTATGGCATGTCAACATTTTTTTCAATTATAACCCCTGTACAAGCCATTGAAGCAATGGCCAAAGCACTGAAAAGTTTAAAGGAAGCTCGTAAAAGTTAGGCTAACACAAAACAGTGTTATCTATTTCTAAAGATTACAAAGAGTATTTATTTTCAAATCAAAGTCTGTATGGTTATTTATAATGACATGTCAGGTAAAAAAAAATAAATCTAATTTACATAGCTTGCATCCCTGTCACAAGTAATATAAAGGATATAAACTGTGCCCTCTGTGCTTTCAAATGACACTTTTAAGGCACTAAATTCTCGGTCTGTTGACGTCAATAACACTTTTATTGTTCTTTCCTTGATATTCATTAAAAAATATCAGTAAAGATAAAAAAATCAGTAAGATTCATTAAAAAATTCAGTAAAGAATGCTCTACTGGTTAACTTTTCCAGTATGAAGATGCAAAACTGACAAGCAACCTCAAGTAAACATGAGCCTATCCTGTTTCTCCAGTGATTATTATGACACCACATAAACAGCAAAAGGGTAAAGAACTATTTCTTCTACTGTATTCTGACAATCTTGCATAATTGAATTAACAAATTGACAGGTACGTGAAATAATCGTAGTGTTGCATTGCACTTTCACAAAGCATGTTTATTTGATCAACACTGAACACAGGAAGATTCAGCTGCTGCTGGATGAAGGCTGGTTCCTTCCCTCACATTACGCTCTAGAAAGAATGTCACTTTTGCACCACTCTCAGAGAAACAATACTCTGGTGATGAGTGTGCTCAAAGTCACACAGGATGCCTGGAAAAAAGTAGAGGATAGACAGGTGAGAGGAAGGCTCCTCATTCAGGATTAGTAGGTGAGGACATTAGGATCATGAGTGAGACTAATGCCAAGCATGGCTTTTTGTCTGTATATTTAATACAAAATTGTATGACTCTTTGCAGCTTGTATCTGTATGTGGGAAGTAAATCAGGAGGTGAAAACCAGTGAGTGTTCTAGACAATTTGCTGTTCCTTCTGAACATGTGAGTCCAAGCTTTGGGGCAGAGTTGGGGTGTAAAGCCAAGTTCCTTTGTCCATTTGCTGCAAAAGAGTTATGAGCTCTGTTTGCTGCCTTTTCTTGGTGTAGCCACGTATTGAAGGTCTCAAAGGAACCATGTTGTTCTATAGTGGAATGAAATCTAAGTCTTTAACCCCCAATGTCTATTATTTATATTGATTTGAAATATTCCTAACAGAAACTTTCTTTCAGTACTTTAAGTGTGAAATCCAGAAAAAACCCCTTTGTAGTTAGGAGAATTTATGACACTAATATTTTCATTACGTATATTAATATCTGATATGTACCTACACACTAATACTTTTATTCCTTGATTCAGATGTTCATCATACTCCTTGCCATGGTATTAGGTCATCAAATATTTTCAGCAAAAATCCTTTGTGATTTTCTTCTTTTACTGATTTTTTTACCCTTTATCCATTTGCTCAGGGTCAAAACCAGGTGTAGACTTACTTCTCCACTACTTATGTATTATAAATTCAAGAATTTCTTATCTATTTATAAAATGACTAATGAAGAAGCTTCATGAACTACTGATCTTATATTAAATCACTGCAATTTTGATATCCATCTTGATAAGTCCTAATATTTAGTATGTGATAGGCTTTTGTCAGCTCCTTATAAAGCAAAATTAATAATGCAAGTAGCCTAGTTAAACAAGCATGCTGAAATACAAAGTTCATGTTAAGCAAAACAGCACAGGTGAATCCTTTTTTACTAAGAAAGTGGGTACACTAGGATTAAAATTTTAGGTATTTACAAAAAAATTAATAGGGTTGGCTATCAAACAATGGATAGATGGCAAATGGAATAATTACTGTAAGAGTAGGATTTTCTGTTTACCTTTACACACAGGTCTATGATCACTCCATGCAGCAAAAACTTCAGCTATCCTCTGACAGGTGATACTTTTGGAACCTTGTAGCACATAATCTTCATCGCAGGAGAACTGTACTGTTGCTCCCAAACTAAAATCAAACAATGATATAAAAAGAAGAATTTTTTTAAACTAATAGATAGCAGTCCATTTTTTCCATTCTTTTAGATATGACCGTCCTGACAAACAATACAAATATGTAGTCCATAAACTTCTAGTCTCAATAGTAAACAGCTGAAGGCTGTGTACCAGTCTGATAGTGCACAATGCTCAGCTCTCTCTGGGCCTGCTTTGGCTGGAGCTGGTTCACCTCTTTTAACAGTCTTTTGGAGGTCAAGTGACTATTTTGTGACCTAACTTCAGATCTCCATATAGTAAAAATCTGACAAACCTAGACATTGTGTAATTAAAAGTGGTTATTTATGTTAATTTAAGCTCGGAAAGAATGTGAGAGTGACATAAGGGAATCACCTAGAAGAAAAGTCAAAAGGTCAACTACAAGACTGAAAAAGAAATCCCCATTATAAACATTTTATTTCTCCCAGTGAAGATCTCAGGATATCAATAATATGCTGTGAATATTTCCCACCCCTGATTCTTGAAGAAACCTGGTGCTGTTGAATTTAGAACAGGGGGCATTGGAAGCAGGAGCACAACCAGAGAAAAGGGCTAGATATTAATAAAGTTTCTTGTATTTTAAAGTAGTATATTATTAATAAGAATATCCTACACTAACTTTAATTATTTTAAAAATACTAGTTATAGCATTGTTTTATATTTTGATTAGTAGGTTAAGATTTTAATTAGGCTTCCAGTGAAGTCTTAACTTCATAGAAGTGGTCTCTGTACACTTGCCAGTAACAAAATTCTGAATGTAAGATCTACTAGCTAAAGAAAGTTACAAGGTGAATATGAGGATTGGGTAATTTAACTGGCTTATGTTTCTCGAATTAATAGAAGAAAATAGAAGATTTCTAAAAACATGTTTCTAGGTGTTTAGCTGTGATTATGTATTAAGTTGTATTGCTGGCTTTAAAAGGTTTTGTACTTTTTCATACGAAGCTGACATCTGTTGCTAGAAACAGCACAGGACAAAACAATGAATAAGTCCAGAAAATCTTTTTTTGTTGTTTGTCTGTTAAGGTTTTGATTGGTTGGCGTATTTTTTGGTTGGTTGGTCGGTTTTTTGGGTTTTCTTTTTTTGATGGTTGTTTGTTAAGTTTTTCTGAGAGAAGATTGAGGCAGGGGAGAAGAGGGAAAAGGGGGATTCAGTTTTGAAAAGTTGAATAAATCAATACATAAATGTATATTCTTGAGATAATTATATTCCTTTAATATTATTATGGTTTCAAATCCTGATTACAGTTGAAAATACCCAATCCATCAGACCTTTCTCTGACATCAGTATTTTACACATCATAATTTCAACCTTCTGTTTTTAAAGGCTTGTGTGTCACAGCGGCAAAGTGTAAAATGTCGTATACATGCACATGACTCACAAGATCTTGGCTATACTGTGAATGCAGTTCTCTGGGTATTTTAAGATTAAATGTGCAGTAACTCTCCAAGAATTTGTTATAGCAACCTTCCTCTATAACATTGTAAACCATGTAATTATTTGACCCTCCTCAGATGGATGACATTTTCCTGTCTTTGATACATTACATACTTGTAAAAAAAAAAAGGTTTCATAATTCTCTCTAAGCAATGTGTCAATATTTACTTGGCTGAAATCTTAAAATCTGGGTTTGATCCCACAAGGTATGACATTCATTTTTGCCAAAAGACATACTAAAAATAATTTTTCTCTGAAGGGTTTGGCTTGCAAAGAACGAGGCCTGGTTTTCTTTCCTTATAATACTTGGCCACTTTCATGCTGCAATTCTTCAATTCACAAAGGCAGAGAGAAAAATAAAAAGGCTGAGAACATATTCCAAAGAA
The DNA here is from genome assembly GCA_013397095.1 of Sterrhoptilus dennistouni. Lineage (NCBI taxonomy): Eukaryota > Metazoa > Chordata > Aves > Passeriformes > Zosteropidae > Sterrhoptilus > Sterrhoptilus dennistouni. The sequence continues at coordinate 1,133,096 of VWZU01017021.1, read as the reverse complement.
TAATTTTTGTTCGGGGATCTATTCAAATGCATCTATGATGAAAAAAAAATACTAAAGAAGATCAATACTTAAAAGAAGAATTAACTTAAGGGAGTTAGAATGCTAGATATTTGAAAAGGAATGGTGTCAGAAAAAAATAGCTGGGGAAATCTGGGAAGTACCTGAGCCTTACAGAGACATAGGTACTAAGAAAATGAGGACATGAAAGATGATACAGCCACCTGAACAGACATCTCAGAAAAGAAGGATTTGATAGTGGGTAACAGTTCTATGAATTATTTCAAAAGAGTTCCTGTTTGAGTAAGAATGTTTGTGAAAGAATGGGATAAAGTATAGCTACAGAATCCGCCAAAAAAAAGAGTTATAAAAGTGAAAAACTGGGAAAAAAAAAAAAAGTAAACTTTTTGATTACTTAGTGTTAAAGGCCCTTGCAATGTAAGGTTAAAAGGATTTTATAAGCAACTGAGGAAAAAGAGCTACCAGGCAGGTCATAGAGTTGGAGGATATTTCAAAACTGTGGAACACAAAGGTCATCTATAACTAATGTAAAAAAATTATGCACAGCTGCTACAGGGACTATATGGTTAGGAAAGTTCAAAAGGTAGCAATTGCAAAGACAAGAATATCTTTCTCAAGATTAGATTTTCATAATTATCTCCTTCAGAAAGTCATGTTGAGAAAATCTGAGCGCCTTTATTATTAAGAAATAAAAAAGGAACACTTGAAGAAAAATAACATGAAAATATATTTCCTTTAACTAGTCATGGACTGATTTAAAGAGGAAATGCCGAGCAGAATGTACACTATTTTCAAATAAAATTAAACTCCTGGCAAAAACAGGGAACAGGAAAAAATCCCAGAGGTCTGAATGATTATGAAGACTATACAAATATGATAATTATTCCTATCACCTACAAAAGTATAAATAACAATCACATTATGAAGTCCACTTTACTTGTCCAAATCAATTTTGACAGTAAACTCGTATTTCATAATATATGACTATAAGCATATGGCTGGACTTAGAAACAGAGTGAGACTGGATAATTTACAAAATCAGTGACATATATACTGTGTGAGTGTGACCTACTAAGGGCAATTAGATATGCAGATGATAAAGTACCAGTCTAAGAAAGAAAATGGAAGAGTAGGAGATCAGTTCCTATGGAAGATCAACTAAAAAAGACAATTATACAGAACTTTCAAGAAAATGTTAAAAAAATGTGTCTCTCAGAAACTTAAAAGCATAGTAAAGATTACCATTTTTTAATATTTTGCTGTCATTATCTATCTATACACTCTTAAAAATGGAAATTCTTTCAATTCTTTTCAAATTTTTTAGTATCAGAGAATCACAGAATCGTAGAATATTGTGAGTTGGAAGGTACCCACAAGTGTCATGGAGACCAACTCTTAAGTAAATGCCCATACAGTGATCAAAGGTGAAATTCTTTTTGTTTCCAATGATGATTTTTTTCCCAATACCTTTAATCTGTGACCTAGAAGAATTTAGTTAGAAATTAATTTTTCTCTAAAAAAAGTTTGATAACTCATGTACAAAAGAGTAAAGCATCACTTCCCTCCATTGGAGAGTGCATGAGGCACATGAGGTGAATATGATGAAGATTCAAAAAGGATATGCAAATTACCAGGAAATAATTATTAGCTCTAAGACAAAATAAAAAAAATTAAAAAAATATAGGTCACGGGTTTGATGAGGGTTTGTTTGGTGTAGTGACATGGCAACAATTTCAATAGCGTTTTAAGTTCTCATTTTTTATTTTCTTTTTCTGTGACAGAATCTCAAATGATGGAAGGATTGTGTTATAGGACAAAGAGAGATCCTTGATAGGATAAAATTGATGACACCCATTACATATCCAGAGGTACTGTAGGAGGATTTGTGAGGACATACCCAGACTTCTGGTATGTTAGAGAACTAAAAATTTTGGAGTGCGAAAATCAGATCATGGAAGCTGGTTTTAGGACAACCTCTGAACTGTGGGCAGGTATTGCTTAGAGAAAACTGGCAGAGTAGTCCGAAAGCAGATTGTGGGAACAAATGGCCAAAAATACTGTGACAGTTTGATAAGGAGGGTCTGATTTCTTGACTTATATTTGATCCAAACTGCTTAGCAGATGAAGCCCCCTAAAAGTGTGAATAGACTATTTCTGCTTTGTAAATTTCAAGAGAACTCAAGCATGATATAGCTATGAAGTTTTTCATTGTTGTATACAATATAGATATAAATCACCAAGAAAAGAAAAATCTCAAGGATAGTATGAAAATCTCAAAAAATTTCAGAAGCAGAATATATTAATAATGAAAAATCATCTCTGAATGCAGACAATGGCCATTTAATTCAGTATGCTAACACTGAAAGCCATGAAAAGTTAATGCTCAGAGAAAATCTTTAGAATACAGGAACCATTTATAGTGCATCTTCTGATTAATGCATTTTTATGATTAATGAACTTTCTGAACTGGATCTACTAATTTAGTAGTCCCTGGGTGACTAAATTAGACTGGGAAGGCACACTGATATGCAAAAGAGCTTCTTTGGGTATATTAGTCACAAAACCAAGTTCATACACGATGTGGGTTCATTTGTAAAAGCACAAAGCAATCTTGTGGTGCTGAAATCCAATACAGAAAAGGCAGAAGCACTAAATGCCTTTTCTGCATCAATTTCTACAGCAGATGTGCTCTTAGGTATCTGTATGTACCAACATGATTTGTGAAGAGGGACAGCCAATAACTGGGAAACACCAGGTAAAAGGAGGCAGCTGTATTCAAGGGCAGGCGGTCAGAGAGCTTTCATCAAAGGCTGCTGAAAAATCTGAGTCTGTGCAAGGTGGGTATCATCTGTGAAAAACTATTATGAAATGTTCTGACTGATTGTAGAAAGGTTAACAATATATGAACCTTTTAAAAGGGCAAGGAGATGCTAGGAATCTTACAGTGATTTCAGGAAAGAACATGTGCTCTAGTAAAGCATGAACTAGGAATCAAGAGCATGTACACAAATTTAACAAAGCTGAATTATATTTGATCAATTTGATTTTCTTCTATGACAAAGTGACTGGCTAAATGGCCCAGTGGTAGATGTAGCAAGTGCTCAGTGTAACAGTGCTCAACATCAGCAATGTTTCTGAGAGCACCTTTACTCCAGTGTGTTTTGAGAGCTGAAAAAATACACACTGAATATATATATATTCAAAATTGGCCTGGCAGCTGTGCTTAAAGAGTAGGATCAGTCGCTTCATATTCAGCTGGTGGACAGTAATAACCTGAGCATTAGGAAACCAACATAGGGTCTGATCCTGTATGATATTTTCATCCTCAGCCTTGATGAGAAGACAGGATTCTTGGATCCATATATTTATGGATCAAACTAAAGTCGCAAAAGTAGCTGACAGGCTGAAGAGCAGATCTTCAATCCAGAAGCCTGATGCAGTCCAGCACTGGCCAAACAGAAACCTCACTAAACTCAATGAGTAGAGATACAGTCTTCTGCATTAGTAATCAGTAACATGTTCTCATCCTGAATAAAACAAACTATATACTTAACAATACTAGAAGTGGTTGCAGCAGATCAAGTGAAATCATTACTCTGCTGGTGAAGTTGTATCTGCAATATTAAGCCCAACGTTTTGCCCCCCACTTTAAGAGAGAGATTGGCAAAAACTCAAGAGTTTGGAGATTAGTCAGAGGCTAAAAGCACATGACATACACTAAAAACTTAAGGCAACTACGCTTAGTTAGTCCTACAAAGAGAAAGCTAAATTACTGTCTAATAGCAGACCATAGTGATTTCAGGAGCTGTTACAAAGCTAATGAAGCCAAACTTTTCTAAATGTGCCAGATAATATTCAAAGGACAGTTCAGAACATTCAGATTTTACTTTACAAGAAATTTCCTTCAATAAAGGAGGGCAGAGCTGGAACAGCATACTCAAACTCTTGTGAAATCTTTAATCTTGGGAGTTCTCAGGATTGGCTAAACAAAGCCACAGCTGATCTGACTAGTCCTACTTTGGGCAGGAGGATGGACTAGATGCCCTCTGAATGACCCTTCTAATCAATATTTCTGTGACTTACATAAACTGCTTAATTTGTCCTGAATTAATGCAAAGCTTTTGCATATATAACATAATGTGCTAAGGCAGTTCATAACTGAATTCATAACTCCAAAAATGAATGCTTGACCTGAGTGCCTCTCAGTAATTTTGTCTGCAAATTTCTCTTTCCAATCAGACAAAATATTATTGCCATTAGGTTTGCATTTTCATAAAAAACCCCAGACTTTTGATATATTTTTATTAGGAAAAATGTATGAATAAATATTAAATAAGGAACTTACTATAAATTTAAAAAAAAAAAAAGAATTGGTATCTGTTTTTAAAGTTTTCATCATTTGCCTCAAATTTGGGATCCTTCTTTTAATAACAGAAACTAAAAGCAGTAAGGAGTCCAAAATGAACTATAGAGCCTCTAAAGGATGAGAACGATCAAGTTTAAAATTTTAAATGTCATATGATGTTTATACTGAATAGTATTTTTTAATAATTGGCATTTGTGTAGCAAACTACCTCGTTTTATGTTCTTTCCCTCAATTATTTGATATGTTTTTTTAAATTATTGTTAAAAAATAATCACTTATGCAAGGGAATCAAAACCATCTTTCTGATGGATTAACTTATGTGGTTCATTCCTGCAACTGAACAGTTTTGAGAGAGGACACCCTTTTTAGCTATAGAAGAAAATGTACAGCCAGAAATAACTAATCAGTTCTTAAAGTCCACCTCTATCAAATTGTAATTTAGCAATATCATATATTGTAATGCTAGAATAAAGAAACAATCAGTATTTCAGTACATTTATTATTTCTTCCATCTGCGGTAAAATAAACTAAAGCGATGTAAGCTATCAAGATTATGAACAGTGAATATGTTTTGTTTAACCTGGCAACTTTCTACACACTACTGATCCATAATATTTTCTATGAAAGCTACAGATAGGTTCTACTGTTGTCTTTGAGTCCAGCATGAGAATTGAGTTAAGTCACAGCATCTCTCTCAAGTTAAAAACATCCATAGGATCATTTTCCAAGATCAGTTTATACATTACTTGGAAACGTTACTGCAAAATACTAGGATTCCATGATATAATGTTAGAATATCTAAATCTTCCAAAGTTCTGATCAAGAAAAATCCTTACTGTGTGCTGAAAAAACTAAACTGATGACTAAATTTCAGTTTCAGAGGATTTCCTGACACTGTGGAGGTCATTGGTAATTCATCTTTTAAAAAAAAAAAAAAAGAAAAAGAAAAAAAAAGTGTAATATTTTCTCACAGGGCTTGTAGTGTCAGACACTTGTCCTTGACAAAGGAACCACTTAACTGTTAAAAACTGATAGGTGCACAGATCCCCTATAACCTAACCTCATATGTCACACTGCAAATCAAGTTTTGTTAATTTTTTAGGATGTTTGGCTTCAAGTTTCCAGGTCTAGAAGCTCACCTTGCATATCTGTAGAGACAGATAGGTGATTCAGAGGAGATTTAAGGAAAATCAAGTGTGAAACTTTTAGTCAATCTAGTCAATTAATGCTGAACTTCATTCTTCCAAAGAAAATAACTATAAATTAATTTATAGTATAAATAAAAAGATATTACCATTATTTATACTGTAAGTCAACCTGTTGGTAAAATAAACTGTCTTTATGATAAACTTCATATTCTTACTTCTGTCAGTAGAATATGTATTTTTAAGACTACATCAGCATTTTTGTCCAACAGTATTTACTACTTTGTCACGATACAGGTTTGATCAGGATCTCATCTTTAAATACTAGTGGGTACTACAGAGGTAGACACACTATAGAGGTAGAGGGATGGAGATGGGCTCGTTCATTCATATCAAGAAGACAGAACTTTGAGATGATGGTGGAAGAACATCATAATAAAACACTTGTTCAAGGATAATTCAGTCTGGGTATGTTTATTTCACTAGAAATAAAGAAAAATAGAAACAAGACCATATGAAAACTTTTTATCCATTACCTCTTATATTTTTTACATAGTGGCATTGATTCTAAAACTGGACACATGGAAAATATGTTTATTTTAGTGGATGACAGGTAAAGTAAAATTGCAAATACCAGCCAAATAATCACTAGCGTGTCTAAAATTTTAAGAAATTCCTAGGGAAGAGAAGTTTTCTTTCTGAAGTAGAATGTTTTCCTCAGTACATGAAAAGCTGGTAGCTATAAGTAAGTCTTCTTGACTTTATTTCAACATGCAAAACCTTTTATGCTCAAATAGGCATCTAGCATCAGAAACAATGCCTTTAATAATCTAAAACACAGCCATGGGGAATTTTCACGTTAAAAAAAAAAAATCCAAAAGGGTAAAAATGGAATTACAGGCCCCAAATAATGTCATGGAATGCTCCAATTTGTCTTAGAGTTTGAATTACGGATTTTGTAAATCTGTGAAAGAACCATGTAAGAGGAAATGAATGTGCTGAGAGCAAGTAGTGTTTGCAATCAGAACAGAAGCAAAACTGAAATACAATGCTTCCAAACCTGCACCTTCAAATTTCAAGGAAGCTAAGGAGGTGTGACAAGAGCATGCTCTTCTCTAAAATTTATTAAATTGTGCAGAAATCAAATTTTGACTGATCCTAGTAAAGACAGAACTAAACCCTTCTCCAAAATACTGTGTTTTCAAATGAAGGCATTGTAATTGAAGTTGTCACTTTCTTTTCAGAAAGAAAAAAAAAAAAGAAGAAAGTTTAAAGTAAAGCTATTTCCTTTATTAGAGAGTGACTTCAAGAAGGAAAAGGTGTAAGTGTGCTATTTTTCTATCTGCCAGGTATAAGGCAGCCTGGAAAAGACTTTTCACAGTAGTAGCTGTTTCTTAACTAAATGTAACATAATAATAATTTATAACATTCTTACTTTGGAAGCTTATGAGGCCATTGAACAACCATTATCATAATGGCAAGAATTTAAACTAGGTTAACTTAAAAAGGAATTTTATTAACTCTTCTGAATTTTTTTAGTCTGCTTCTGTTCTCTGTAAGACCTTTATCAATGGTCAATTCATTCAATTTTTTCATCAAATGTTCAGTTTGAGCTAAATTTACATATTTTACTAATGGGCACTAGTGCTGCTTTTTACAAGTATAAATCCAAACAGATAATTTGGGATTTTTTGCTTTTTTAAGAGAAAAAAATGTCACCAAGATCAGTGAGAAATTAGGGAAAAGAAACACTGGAAAATATATTGACTCTAGTACGTGTCTATCTTTTATACTTATTGTTCAGCAATTTGAATGCCTTCTTTCATTTTGTCATAAATGCATTTGAAATAGGAAAGCCTGGTACACCATCCCAGTGCACAGTGAAAAATAATGCTAGCTGAAATCCTAAGATTTTGGTCTAAAAAGAAAGATGAGGGCATGATCATCATATCTTTTTTGAGATACTGCCCTCACATAGGTTTAACTAGAATAACCTTTGTAAGTAGGTCTTTTCATGATCACTTGCTGAGATAAGACTAGGAAAGAGCTGGCAGGTTGTCTGTCAAACACTATTGCTCTCAAGCCATACTTTTGAAGATAAAATACAAAACACTAGCCAAAGTAATGATTCTAGAAAGTATGACAGTTAAATACAGCTCTTTTTTTTTATTTCTCTGAAAATATCTTTTTTTTTTTTTTTTTGCAAACTAACATTAGAAATTACATTTTTATAAAATCAGTTATAAAGCTTTCTCAGATGCACATTGAACTCTTGCTTTTCGCAAAACTAGAGAAATAGGGAGACTATTATGATAAATTGAGAAATTGTAATAACTGTTTTCTACCTAGCACATTTACTAAGGATGTAATTTTCAATTCTGTGTTCAGGTTGACTACTGGGAGAAAAGACAAAACAAACACAAAAAAGTACAAGAAGTTATCTAAAAGAATGAAGTATCATAATTTTGTAAAATCTTTGTACATCCAGATTGAGTTATCTTCATATGCTTATAATTGTGCTATGTGATATGTACAATACAAAATATATAGAAAACAAGCTTGAATGCAATAAAACCAATTAATTTTTAAATTATCACTTTTCTACTTCTTTCTTTTTTTATCATTTATGTGTCTTATATTTTGTAAGCATAATGTGAAATTAACATATGATGTGAAAAAAGAACGTAGCTTAAGATTTTTTTTAATACAGTCTAAAGTGTCTTTATATGTCAAATATAAAATAAATTGCATGTTGTCTTGGGTTTTGTAACTAAAAAAATGATTATTCTATTCCATCTGTTGAAACCTGTTTGGGGAGGTGTTTTTTGTCTTTATCTGTTGTAACTCCAGGAGGGAGGGGGTGACTGTCTTTTTGATAACAAGCCAGCTGTTAAAACTGGGTGATCCATTGTTTCTTATCTCTGTTCATCCTCCCAGGGGATATCTTCTGTTAATGGGCCATTAAAGCTCACCAATTACATGACACATTAAATCTTCCCACTGTGAGATGCTATACCCAGGGAGAAGGAGCCGACCATTTCCACCTAGACAAAAAGGAACCACAAGTGTCACTAGACATCTAGTGTTCCCACGGGACTCCTGAAGGAAGACTGGACCCATCTCTGGATTCTTTTCTCTACAGGACCATTTCTACTTCTAACAGGTCCCCACTTTTAGACTGTTTCCAACACCCTGACCAACAGGGTGTCAGGTTGTATTCTGACTCTATCAGTGGTCTTTTGTATTATTGCATTTATTTTATTTTACTTTTTTTTCCCTTCTTCCTATTAAATTGTATTTCTGACTTGGAGTGTCTCACTGGTTTTGCTTTCAAACCACTGCACACGTTAACTCTTTTAAAGAAATGTTCAACGATTGAAAAGGAAAAAAAAATCAAAAACTCAGAAAAGAGATTAAAATTAATCCAAAACATTCTCAAAAATTCATTAGGTATGTGTCTACTCACCAACCACTGGTGATACTGTAATTAGGAGTCAAGTACACTGAGAAAACAACATAGACTATTTTGAAAGAGTAGTGAAAGCCTTTTTTCTCTTACAAGATAAGGAACTTGAAAGATAGCTATGAATAGAGGAGGATATATAAAAATTAATTTTAAAAATAGTCTGAATTACGAGTACTATATGAGTACTGAATTAAGAGGCCAATATGAGGCCTGTTAGAGAAATATGTCTGCATGTATCAAACTTCTGGGTTCCTAAAAAATATATTGTAGGGACTGTAATTTATTAGAGTGAATTAATATTTCTGTAAGATCTGAGATTTCTTCTCAGAGGTTTTATTGTTCTTCTTGTGTTATATTCAGTTTTGCTTTGTCTACTGCAAAAGCCTCCAGTACAACATATATACTCAATATTTATAAATATAACACAGTATTTACATGATAAAATAATATAAACTTACCTTCAATCCTATTTTTGTCAGATTTTCAAAGATATATGATCTCTTCTAGGTAGGTATTTTATCTTTTTGCGTACTAAGTACATGATATATTGCATTACAGAACTTTATGTAGAATTCCAGTGCACTTTTTACTAAGAAGGTCAGTTTTGAACAAGTACTCAGCAACAGTAATACATTTTCAACATATTCATTTTCCAAGTTCAATATTAGAGAAATGATACATTGGAGGAATTTATATTTTACCTAAAATCTGAGCCTATCCGTTTTCCATTTTCTGGTTCTCCAGGGTCTGGACACAAATTGGACGCCTGTTTAATACCTCCCTCATTTACTGGAAAAAAACAAAACCAAAACAACAAAATAAAACAAAAAAAAAGAGATAACATTTTTAGAAAATACAGAGATAAGTAATTAAAAAATATGAGAGCATTTCTTTTAATTTTAGGTTTTTTAAAAGAGATTTTCTGCAGAATATGATCACCCATATAAATTCTAGTTTCAATATGTTTGCCTCCCCTATAATAAACAAAGCATGTATTTCTGTTTTTTTTTCTAAAAAACATAGTACAAGTTTTTTATCATTTGTATTAATCAGCTGCTTTGTTTGCTTACAATATTATTGAATTCATATAGAAATGCTGTTATTATTATTATTTCTTTAGAAATATTAACATTTAAATGAATGTTCATCAGGTTTAGGGCTGTAAGATTTTATTCTGAACATACACCAATAAATGTCATCTCCACTAAGAGCTGACCTTTTCACCTTGACTTGTAATAAAACTTGAATGCATAAGCTCCTGCTGAAAGAATTGTCCTTAATCAGTATTGAAAATGTATATATACCCCAAATGTGGTGATCTGAAGGTAAACTCAAAATGCCAGTTTGATTTGCATACACTTATCTTACAGTAAACTAAAAAATGGATCTTCAGAGAGAAACTTCCTGTAAATCATTCTCTGCATTTTTCCAGAAATTTGTATGTAACAATCTAAACATATCTCAGCATATTCAACCACCTATTCACAAAACTAGAAAATTAGCAAAGGATGTCAGTCTGCTATTGATAAATTCATGGCTTGACAGAATTTTTTCTTTTTTAAAGTTGACATGAGGCCAAGTTATTTGCATTAAGCAGAAAAATACTTTAACCTTTATTTATCTTTATTACTGATGAACTAGACCAATGGATTTGCAGAATTAGAATTTTCCTTCCATTTAAGGAAAAGGTTTGCATATAATTAGGGTAACAACAGTACTAGTTTAAAAAAAAATTTGGATTCTAACTATACTTTTAAAGAGTGTTCATTAAATTTCAGCTTTTAATGAAGAGGAATATGATTCAGAATCCTTGGGGGTTTCTCTTTCTTGAAATTTGTCTTCTTACATGCACAGAAAGGGAATTGGTTTGGTACCCTTGAGGAGGCCAAAGGCCAAATGCAAGTGTTGTACAGGCTTAAACAGAAAACATCTCAACATAGCACACTGCTCAAGAAACCTATCAAGCTCAGTGCTTGTCAGCTGGAACCACAGTGTTTACTCTCTTCTGTCCCAAGATACCTGTAACATGTCAAAGGTTGCTCTAAAAATACACAAAGGGAATGTCTGTTCATCTGGATTTCTGTGTTCAGGGGACTTTTGGGCCAGGAGGAGTCTTCCTCCTGGTTTCAGATTTCGATCTTTTCCTTCTCCAGTAGATGTACATGTGATAAAGCCTACTAGCTACAAAAACCCATGTTCATGCTAGTGCTGAAATACGTCTCTCTCTCTGACGGCTACAATTCCATAGACTGCATTTAACAAAGCATTAACTCCCTCTTTGAAATATCTGGGTGCTTCATTATGAGACATGAGAAACTCAGAATCATTAAAAGTAGCCTGCATATATATAGAAGGCATTCAAACTTTTCTGACATTGAATATATATTAAAGCTATAGTTAAAATTTTTTTTCATGATGTCTGATAATCATATTATAGAAATTATAATGGTGCCATTTAGCCATGCATTGTATATCAATGCACACCAAAATTTCTACTGTAAAAAATAAAAAATAGTGTTTAAACAATATTATTTCTATTTATTATAGTTAATATTTTAATATTTCAAATAATTATTTATTTTTTGTACATTATTTTTCCCCACACACAAGTAATAGAGCAAATATTAATATAAAAATAATATTCTACTGGATTGCAAGACACAAGAACTATTATACACTTCGATTTCTAGCAGAAATGGAAGCTTGAAAATCCTATTGGTTTTTGACACCTTCGGTATAGTTTCATTCCTAGAAACACTCTACAGAATATATTTTTAAATTATAATATATGGAATTATCAATAGTCATAAACAAAAATATAAAGGCTCATCTCAAAGAAAACCAATGAAATAATTAATTAAAAAAATTAAGACATATACTGCAGTAAAAATACAGAGGAAAGTATTATAGGTTGTTTTCTGTTTTGATCCCAATTCCAAAATACATTTACACAAACTCATTCTGGTTTCTGTTGAATACCTAGTGAAAACTAATTCAGTTTAGGATTTTTGTATTGATGCTACTTTTATAAACATAATGTCTGACTTTTCAGGCTACAATTATATGTAATTCCACAGATATATGTCTAGATATTTTTGTTTTACACCCCAGATGCTAATGCACAATAAGCAATTTAAGGGCTTCCTGTAGTAAATTAAAAGCATCTAGGGAAAGCATTCATTCATGGTCTGATCATGAAACTGGTATCAAGAAACTCCACAGTTCTAATCCAGATTAAATTAGATCCATCAATTAATTAATTTAGTAGTGTCAACACTTCTAAAATGAAGCTGATGCATACTTGTTTCGAAGTGTATCATCATATCAAATATCTTCTGGCTTTACTCTGTGGAAATTACCTAGTCATTAGTATAGAATGTTATACAACTGATACATTAAAAAAGAAAAAAAAAAGTAAAATAATGAAAGAACATACAGATGAGAGTGCTAGACAAAAACTTCTAAACATATTGCCAGTAAAAGGCATAATGTAAAATAGATATTCAATTAGCCTTATTTTCACTACCAGTTGAATGTTGGTCATTGTTTTTTTTAAAGAAAACATCTGTCATCATAATGAAATGAGATTAGACCCAGCTGAGGCCACACTGAGGCAATTATATTGTCAACAGCCAAATACATAAACTTCTTATGAAATAGTATCTCTTCAACATTCTCAGCTACCAAAGAGACTAGAGAAGCAAATGCTAGATTACAATGAAAACCCTTAGTTATCTATTATCATATATCTTGTCATAACAAGATTATAATCACTAAAGGCACAAATCACCAAGGTTTTCACCTTCATTTATTGAGTCCTATAAGTAATCTATTCTGCATAATCAATAACAAAAAAGAGAAGTTTCCAGCTTCACCTAGAATATAATTTCATATAAAATTATCTAAAGACCTTCAGGAATAGGTTGATAAATTCATCATTAATTTCATAAAAATCAGCTTTGGATATCATGAGTATCTGCTACTTCATTATAACTATGGAATTCCTATTAAAGTTTATCTAGTAGAAAATGTAATTATTAGTGCAAAATAAACAATCTCTTTTATCATCCATTGTATTATTATTGTATTATTCTTTGTAACCACAGAATTGCAGATGGGCTGTCAGACAGAAACCTCAGTGATGTACTTTATAAACACTACTGTAAATATCTTACTGTTACCTCTGCATAATCAGTCTGTTTTTCATTCACCCAATAGGTATAAAAAGAATATTTGTTTTTAAATATCTTGATATAAAGTTTTCAAGTAAACTAGAAATGTCTTACAGAACTATTTAGGTGATGCAGTTTACAGAGAAGTTGAATATGGCAATACATGACATTACAAAAATTGAACAGAAATGTTTTGCTTTATTTTTCTGACTTGGTGAATGGTAAAAGGTAGTGCTGCTTGGAGACATCTTTGTCAAAAAAAAAAAAAGAAATCATATCTAATACCTTGACAATTTAAAATCTAACAACAAAGATTAAAATATCTGCTAATGTGTCCTGCTAAATTCTGGAAACCGAATCAATCAAAAATACTTTAAACAAATAATTAGTGCAAACATGTCCAACCTAGGGATCTTCAAAAGCAAGTCCTTCCAGTCCTGTGAAGAATAATTAAATGTAGTATGATCCAAGATATGCCAAAAAATTTGTCCATTTTTTTACTTCTAAATATTTAAAATGTGGTTCTATTCCAAAAAGGCATCTATAAAAATGGCACATTCTTTTTCAAAAGTATCCTTTTGAAAATTGTGTTCTATTTAGAGACACATCTACTTAATTTGTGCTAGAATGTTGCCTGACTTCTCACAATTTAATCAGGACTTGGTCCACTGAGATGTCAAGCACTTTCCTTTTCTAATTTCTAACTAACATTGAACATACCAAGCATCTCCACAAATTTTAAAGCTATACCCAGTTAATCAGTTAAAATGTACTGTAAATTTATTGTGGTATTACTGACAAAATAATGTCCTTCTACAATGCCAGATTTATAGAAAGGCTGTCTTTAGAGTAGAACCATATTTAAAAATTGACCATGCAGACTGGAGAAACCAGTTCTATTATCAGAATACATAAATAATTACACACAAACAACACACCACAAACTTCACTCTTGCACTAGAAAAATGTAACAAAAAAGGAGTACACTCACAGATGGAAAACTTGTTGCTGTTGTCTTTCCCTGGAAACAATTTAAATCCTCTAGATTTAAAATCTATGGCCTTTTTCACTAGTTAAAAAAACAAAAACAAAAACATGTATCAGGCAATACAATCTAAAATATTTCATTTGACAAATTTTATCATGGAAGTATATACAAATTAGGGTACTGGCTGCCTCATAAATTCAGATTTTGTACCTTTGGTGAAACAATTTACAAAAAAAAAATTGAGACCAATTTGTATACCTGACAAAGAAATGGTATTTGTGACTTAATTTTTCTTCCGCATAAATTAAAAAAAAGAAAAAAGAAAGAAAGAAAAAAAAAGGCCAAAAGTTTTTATTTCCATGCACCACATAATGTGTAAAACATTGTCACACATTCATGGAACTTGGAAAATTAAAAGAATTATAAATATGTTTGCTCTAAAATAGCTTTTTCTTCTGTGCTGAGAAAAAAAAATAGATGAAAAAAGGTATTTGAATGCAGAGAATAAAATACAGTCTGCTGCTCTGCTGTTGGTTGTGCAGATGATCTTCTTTCTAGCTTGAAAATTGCTATTTGCAAAATGTGATAGGGAAAATTGCTGTCTCCCACCTTTACCCTAAGCCCACAGCTCATCTGTTTCTGTAAAACTCCTTCCTGTGGGCTGGCTTTATCATTTAGACTGTTAATCCAGGCAAAACTTGTGGCCTCAACATATCTTTGAAAGAAAACATCTAATAAAAAGAGAACAAACCCAAAACTTAACAAATACACAAAAGGTAAGCAAGAATAAGCAAACACACTACAAGAAACTTTCCTTTTCAGTCATTAAATTAAGTGTCTCATCTCTAATATGCATGGCCTGTGAGCAGTGAGTTATACATTAAAATGGACCTGCTTAAAAATTTTAATTTTAAAGTATAAGTCGACTTTAGGTACAATATACTTAAGTGGCTTTATAGCCATTGCAGCCACAATATTTTTTAAAAAACTTTATAGATGTAGATTTTTTATCTTGTCAACAAGCAAATACTCATGATGAAGGAAGCATAGATTAAAGGATTTACACCTAGGAGAAGTTAACATAAGTAGATACACTGTACCTCATCTAATAATTTTTCATACCCATTACTTCTTACAGAAAATCAATGGACATTCAAAGAACCTTTACATTAGGTATAAATACCACTGTAGCAATATATTATTGACATTTTTTATAAATAAAAGTTTCATTACTAAGCACAAGAGCAGATCCAGATTCAGAAGAAAGAGCATACTGCTGAGAAAGACTATTTATAGGATAAATTATGTGATAGGATAAAAGGATGTGTTAATAAATATTTTTACACTTCTGAATGAAGAGACCATATTTTCTTATAAGTACAGAAACACATTTATCTCAAAAGGCAAAATATAAATTTACTTGTGTGTTACTATAAGGTATTGTATAAACTTTGAGAATGGTTCTGGGAAATACATTATTTGCAGAAGTTAAATATATCTGTTACCACAAGGTACCAGATTTTGGTGGTTTTTTTACTCTTAATAGCATAAGCCCCTCCCCCTCTTCAAATTAATTGAAGTCCATAAGCAATTCTATCCTCAGTGGAAATCATAGACCCAAGAACTCTACCTCCAAACAGCAGAGAAATACTGGAATAACACTAATGCCCTTTTGTCATTGTCTGAGCTTTCTAAAATGTTATTTCTATGTAAATAGCAATGTTGGACTATAGCTCTAACCTTCTTTTGGCTTTCTTTGAGGATCAGTCTAAACTAACTCCTCACGAATCAGAAGACAGGCTTAGTTATTCTTCCAGCACCTAAGCAAGATGGGAGTGGTCTTGAATATATGATCTCAGATGCTGGAATAGGTTTAAGTATTCTCATGAGAGACATGTTTGTCCTTTCAGAAGTCATCAAAACAACACATTAGAAAAGGAAGACTGTCCTGTATTATTTTTTTCGTTTGTTTCAGCTCAATCTGAAACATGTTAGAGGCCTATCCCCAGTTTATGTACACAAGAAGAGTTCACAAGATCTAAGGTGGAATTGAAAATAGTTAAAATAGTGTCTTGGTGACTACAGTGAAATCAGTCAGAGATATTTATAATCACTTTGCCAAGATTATTAAATACCACTAGGAAAGCAACCAATTCTAGTTCTCTAAAGCGCTTCTACAGGAGAAGAATTTTACTCTTAACTGGGGTTTGTATGTTGATTTACTGAACAATAGTTTCTGAATGCATCATGAAGAAGTAGTTATAGAAATTTATATGACAAATAGGGTGATACTAGATTAGGTGTTGGGCTGCAAATGCACAAATATACATAAAAATAATCCCAGCATCACACACACAAAAAAATCTCCTACCCAATAGATAGATTATTTTATACTTGGTAAAATAAGGATTATTTTGTATGTCAAACACATGACAGTAAGTACTGAAAGTGGACTTCACTTTTCAGAAGTCCAGAGGATGGATTCATAACTGCAAACTGTGTAGTTGTAGACATCTACACAAAACAGACACTTCAAGATATCAGTTAATCTAGTTTTAAGATACCTATTTTTGCATGAGATGAGTTTATATGCCTATTTCTCTTAAAAAAATTGTTCAGATGTAACAGGAGTATGAATATTTCAATACAGTCAGATTAGTATGTTCTCATATATTTGAACAGGCAAGAGCCAAGAAAATAGATTACACCAATGAAGTAGGATGCTCCTGTGGAGACATACAAATATAATAGGAAGGTAGAAGACAAAAGTATAGCCTAACAGTAATCTAAATTTATAAACCCTATACGACATAACCATCTTTCCAGTGTTATAATGCCAGGAGAGGCCTATTATTTTATTTTTTTTAATACTACTTTAAATGGCTTCTAGGTTGGTTGGTTGGTTGGTTTTAAATTTATAGATAAAGACAGCAGGTTTGTTTATTTTCATTGTTTAGTTTTGGAGGAGAAGGAACTCTGGGCACATCTCCTATGCGAATAAATCTCTGAAAAACCTGCATCTATTTTTGATGACATGACTGGATGAAGCATAAAGAGTAGCATCCGAACCAAATCAGAGATTATGTCAAAACCCTGAAAATACGCATCCACCTTGGGAGTTCTGCTCAACACAGCTCATGCTCTTTCCCTAGTTCAAGTCACTTTAATACAAACACAGAATTATTATTATAGAATTATAGAATTGTTTGGGTTGGAAGGGACCTAAGGATCATCTAGTGCCAAGTACCTGTTCAAGTACCTCACCACCCTCATGGTAAAGAGCTTCTTAATATCTAATCTAAACCTGCCCTGCTTGACCTTAAAGCCATCCCCCCTTGTCCTATCACTACATGCCCATGTAGGTCCTTTTCAGGAGCAATCAATTTAAAGTGAAATGTGTTCGGAATTATTTTCTTGCTGTTTTTGACCAAAATGGTCTCTCATGTAAGATAATGAAGATTCTAACACTTACAGGCAAAATTTTAGGAACATATAAATGCTAAAATATTGTCCTATTTTCTTTAATAAAAAGACCATGTAATTATGCATGTTTATACAAGTTCATGTTTGCATATTTGCATGTATGTAATATATCCAGACATGCTGCATACAAACACTCGTAAGAGAGGACTAAGTCAAACAACTCCAGCACTTTTTACTTCAGAATAGGCACTGCATTTAAAAAGGGCCTCAAGTAAAGAAGTTTTAAGCCTTGATATCAGGGAAAAAACCCCACTTAGATGTAAAATTTGAATAACAAAGTATAGCAAGCTCTCAAACACTAGAAACAAAACTCATTTTGAATGAAGACTGTTTAGTTGAGACAGTTCTAGGTTTAGTGGAAAAAGTGTGTCCTGAGGGAAAAATGAGAAAAAAAAAATCAAGGAAAATTTGCTTCTACAATACAGAAGCATCAAGGTAGATAGCCATGTAAAGGATATTTATTTAAGACACTGTCAACTCACAAATTCACGTCTTTGTTTTTGTTATGCAACAGCACTTATGTAACAGAAGCATCCAGCTTCTCCTTTCTAAATTTTGTAAATTTTCAACTCAAATATAAACAGTACTTAAAATGCTGAGGACTGAAACACTACTCTTCTATGCAAAGCAGGCACTCAGGTTGCGTTACTTCAAGTAACTACACAGAACAATGGAAACTGCTCTTCCTTTCGCCAGAAGTACTCTTACTTTATATTCACTACCACTCAGCTAATGGACATGGAGAACAATAAGATAACATCAAAACCATTATTTCAAGATTATATATACAGCCTTACTTAAATTACATATGCAGAAGTATAAAACTACGGGAAAACAAGTTATCTGAGAAATAAAGAGGTATTAAATCTTCAAATGCTTTCTGAAATGGCAGAAAAAATTGTTCGGAGTACAGTGTAGAACTGATTTTGACTTGTGCAGAATCAGCAATTCACTGATTACTTAAAAATCTTCTATCTTATGTGATAATGGCAGATTTTACTCACAACAATACAATTTTTAGTGAGAGAAATAAGAGTATTTTATGTTCTGGACTTCCAGCATTGGCTGCACCTGTGCAGATATTCCAAATACATTATGCATGATATTTCCAGTTCATCTTCGGCATATGTCTAATTCATTGTATTTCCCCTAGAAGTATATCCTCTACCTAAGTGCATTGAACTTACTACTCACTACTCACATAAAGGTCAATTATCTTTTTTTTTTTTTTTACATTTACATCATATTCACTACACGTGTGATACAATTAATTATCCAGAATTTATAAATTCTAACAGCGCAAGTGTTAAATATCCAGGTACCTTAGAAATGGCCACTAAAAATCTCTAAAATGAGTGATTATCCAAATAAACTTCACTGTAACCACAACACAACAACTAATGTAGCACTATCTTCTAGAATCTTTCTGCACTTTGAAAGTCAGCATTAAAGAACATGAATTTTCATCAGTTTTTGTAGTACAGCATGAACTGCACAGCTTAACAATTTCTTAAATATGAAGAGCCATACAGAAGATGAACTGACTACAAAGTGGTGAAACACCCACTTTTCATACTAATAAATTTTTCACTTTTTACACAATCTTAGTTTTTTATTTACTACACAGCCCCTCCATCCATTTTCCCACATGCCCCTCCCCTTTAACCTCTAAAGTATTGTGGTAAAGTCAAATTGTATGGAAGATTTGTATTTCAAATTACTGAAAGTACCGCATTACTACTTTGAATTATTGCACTGTATTACTAATTTAAAATGATCAAATTTGCAGTTTTCCTACTATATCCTATATTATATGTATATCCAATGTCTCTAATTTGACAAAAAAAATATTTAAAAGAAGGAAGTACACTTAATATATGCATTTTAATATTAAATTATAATTTCATTACTTTTTTTTTAATATTCCAACTAAACTACATCTGATTTATACCAACAGTTTGTGATAAAAAGAGAAAACCTAAAATATCAAGGGAAAGTAATGACACAACACATCAGAAAAATATCAATTGTAGAAGTAAACATTGAGAATGTAATGAAAAACTATTAACAACTGCAGGAACTGCAAAAGAAAACTAATAGGAAAAACAAGTTCTGAGAAAAAAATTGATAGGGAAATATAAAAGGCAATAATTCAATTAAAACATTAACACAACTCATTGATTAAAATCAGTATGACTGATTTTCTTTTTCCCTTTCTTCCTTCCAATCACTCCAGACTTGACTGCTGGATGAAAAATTGTCTCCTTTCCTCATTCCATGTGAGAAGATATCCAGAAATTTAGGACGTTATTATCACTTTTTGTCTAATAAAAATCTTGACATTAACGAACCATCTATTATAGAGTTCATCCACCAAACAGAACATATCTATGTGATTTGTTGCACATATTAAAGAGGTATTTCCAATAGTATTATGAAATATTAAACAAATGTAATTCAGTGATTTAATGTATGAGTGCTAGATCGCATTTGTGTTATGCTTATTTCTTGAAACTTCAAAAATTTTCTAAGAAGAAAACTTCTGATATACAAATCTTATATACAAATATTCTTAGGAATCTTACTGCCAAATACATTTACTTTCTTCAGACTCCCATCTTTGTAGTCCTGGGTTTCACTAACAAAAGAAAGAAACAAAAAAACCCTGAGGACATATACATAGTGATTACCTACTAGACTTAAAAAATATCCAACAGCTCTTCAAAAAACCTCTCCATGTTTACTCTTCCTTTCTTCCTCCTCTTTCTAAGTAAATCTCAAAAAAATAGGATATGTGACACATATTTTCTAACAAATCCTTAGAAGTTTTATATCGAAAAATCCCAAAGCAATGATCTATTACTTCTATCAAGATCTTTTAAAAAAACCCATGATAAATAATTTTCTCTTAAAATATTTTTTTCAAAAGTTCCATTAGCATATGATTTAATTTTCTGTAAAAAATCTTAAAATCTTCTTGCCTTCTACAATCATAAATTCTCCTGTAAGACAGAAGAAAAAAGAAATGGTGGTTTTATAGGGAATACCCAGTAGTAAGATTTTATGTCCCTGATTCATTTTTTCCTGGCCATTACTAAGATATGATATAAAGCCAGATATCAAAAAGTACGAGGCAAGTACTCTTACAGAAGAAAAAGAAAGGACAGAGAAATTATAAAGGCTTACAAGAAAGTAATAAAAATCATAGAGAAAGATAGAGAATGGAGATATCCGTAGAATTAATAACATTTTGTAAAAAAATGGATAAATAAAACTATCAAAATATATATTTCCTCAAACTGAGAATATATGGTTAGGAAGACATTTCCACTCTTTATAAAGAGAAATTTGGAGTCATAATTTTTTTTGGAATCCAGAGTTCTCTTAAAATTATTTTCCTAATGAAAGCACTGAGACACTGCTAGGTGATGACTAGGGTCATCCATTAAGACTTCATGGCAGTATTTGAACCTGAGTCTGCTAAGCAATTTTTTCCTCCAACTACTGTATCTCTTTTTCAGATTGTTTATTTTTTCTAAATTTAAGTTATGATTTATGAACTGTACTAGAAGTATTTTTCATTGTTTGCACCTGGTACTCATTTGTTTCTCAGGGGCATTTAATTAGTATGTACATGTATTTCCATATTAAAATGAACATTGAGAGTAGACTAGAATAGAATATAATAGAAATAGAATAGAAACAATAGGATAGTTGAAAAGGACCAACAACAATCAATACTCAACTGCCTGAGCACTTCAGGGCTGACCAAAATTTAAGTCATATTATTAAGCATGATGTACAAATGCCTTTTAATATTAGGCCATATGACTCTTTATACATCTTTAGACAGTAAAAGTCTATACAAGCCCTCGCAAGAAAATGTTCTAAAGTATCTCTCATGATGTATGCATATACACAAATAAAAGTTCTAAAGCCTTAATAAGTAAAGTATGTAGTTGATATAAACCATAGAACAATTCAATAGTATTTAAAGCATTACTAAACATTGAGTTCCCCATATGACACAAAAATAGTAGAAAACAAAAAATGTCAGATTATCCTCTATTACTTTGAATCACGAGTCACTTGAGTCATGATGAAGCCAACAATTCTTAAATATTTAAACAGGGAAAGAAAAAACAACCAAAAAAATCCCCACTTGGAAATATCAAGTTTCTATCATGTATCGATCATGTTTCTATCATGTTTAATTCTTTTCATGTTTTCACATCTGAAAAATACAGATCATACCAGAAGCTGTGTTTGTAGTATCAAAAAGAATTTCTACTAAAATCTCAGCATTTGAGGTTCCTAGGTTTAACTGAATGAAAGGGGTTAGGGATCTCCTTTTATTCCCCCCTTTTTTCTGAATTGAGGAGATAAACTTTACTGAATTTAACCATTTGGTTTCATTAAAACTAAGGACCCAAAAGGTGCTGGTTTTCACTACCAGCTATCCTATCTAAATATAGTTTTCATTAGCCTGTCAAGGTGTATCTTGAAAGTAAGCTTCTCATGCAAGGTTTCATTGTTCCAAGAACAAAAGCTCTTTTTGCTCATCTCCTTAATAAAAATATTTATATATTATATACTGTCCTTATCTAAGTTCTCTACATATTGACATTCACATCAAAAATTATGCTTTCATCCTGTCTTAAATTTTATTTTGTAAGGTGGGATGATCAGGAAAAGGTAACACCATTATAGTACCTTTATTTATCTGATTCAGTCTGAATTCTTGTTGATGAAGAAATCATAATCATGTACAGTATTATTTAAGAGATTTCACTACTGCCTTATAAAGTAATACTTGTACTTCCCTACCTTTAGGAAAGTTCTTTTTTCCAGCTAATAAGCTTAGAAAATATATTAATCCGTCAGGCTTTGACACAATTTAAATTATTGTTGAGGTCCAGGTAGTATATATAGTACAGTAATTTACACCTAACAGTTGAATTTTGGTTATATATAAATATCTAGTTCTTTCTATACATCTCATTCATGCATAAACTTCAAAAAATGTTTACAAAACTAAATAGTATTTTTATTGTCTACTCACTTTAAAACACCTTGTTCATAGAACAATCCCATGGAAGGCCAACAATTCTACTCTTTTCACGCAGTTATGATTTTGCATCTATACCAATGTATTATAAAACTGCACTATTTGGATGCAGTTTACTAGCAATATTCTCAAAAAAGCCTACAGTTAAGTCTATATGTACAATAAATTTTTACAATTTTATATATTCACACATACATTTGACGTTTTAGTAATTATATTTAGGAGATTAAATTTTGTCTTCTCAATTATGAATTAATTTGCATAATTTGGGAGTGTAATTTTTAAATTACAATCTAGAGCACAGCAAAAAAATGCATTTTCAAAGTAAAAATTAATTTTCAATAGCTAATAAATAGAGAAATAATTTTAAAATAAATTCAAATTAAATTCTTAAGTAGGTGCTATAAAATTCCATATTTATTCATTATGCAGAGTTCTTGAACTTCTGTGCATAATATATTGTCAAAGAAAGGATAAAATACTTCAATAATAACCTGCAGGAAACTCTATAGAAATATCTTTTGAACATCCCCCCATGAAAAAAGCTCCTTCAAGTCAATTAACAAGAATCTCACATTCACAAAAATTCCTTCAGAATATGTCTGTGTCTTTTTAGTGGACAATATTTCAGTGAAGAAAATTATAGGTTATTAATTTAAGGTCATTTAATATGTTTTAATGGCTGTTTTCAGATATTGATGTTTGCCGAGTAAAAATGGTAAATTTTTACTCAGTGTAGGAATATCCCTTTAACAGCATGCACATATATACTGTTCCATGCATTCCGTGTTCAAGACTTTCAATATTGCATGAGGGAATAAAATCCTCACAGAACTAGATGTGGCCTTTCTTCTCTACAAAGGTATAGAAAAGTCTGATTTCACTTGTATGTGAGTTGTCATACCTTTTGGTACCTATAGTACCATTTTGATATGTGAAAAATTAGCACCAAAACATGATTTTAGCAGTATCTTGGTGTCTAAATTATTCTCCTTTTTTAAAATATAATCTAATAGCTAGCATTTTATTTTAATAAAGTACTTTAGAAGTACATGCTGCACTTATACCTCGTATTAAAGAATAGATCAGAGAAGAAAGGACCACTGAGAAAACAGTGGAGAGGACACTGAAGTGTAATGATTCCAAAGAAGAAATGGGAAAAAACTATATGTGCATCACAATTACAGCCATATTTAACTGCCAACGTGGTGTATTCTTACTTTTTTAAATTAGAAGATATCATTACAGGTCCTCATATGCTCCCTCATAACTGAAAATAAGCCTATTTCTTTTAACTTGACCCAAGACATTCTGAAGTGAATGCACAGCCACACAACAGTACAAACCAAACTGTTAAATAATTTATATCACTCAATAACCACAAAATACTTCAATAACCAGATCCCCACTGAAATTAATACAAATTAAACATAAAAATCTATTTAATAATTTCTATTTTATATGGAAAACAAAGACAGTATTTGTTTTTCATTTCTTCTATTTAATTATATATTTTAAAATTCTGGACAGCTGCAGCTTTCCTGTTTCAAAAGGTGTTAGTAAATGAAGCTACAATAACTTATATTAGGTGACTGTCCAGTCAGATAACAGATGCAAAATAAAACAGTCTTTACAAAGTATCAATCGTATAATGAGACCTCTACAAATGACTTGGGCTATAAAGGGTGCTTCTCATCAAAATATTTGTATTTATTAATTTTTCATGTACAATTGATTAACATGAAGCACATAATAAAAATTCAAAATGTAAAATAAGTGGTATTCAATGACATTAGCCTGCAAAATTAAGCTGATCCTTTTCTGAAGGAAACACACCACATGCAACCTTTTTTCTGAATATCTGATGGTTAAATTAAGACATTCCAGCATTACTTTTTGTCAGCTTCATGTTTCAGATATAGACATTTACTTTTTAACACAGCAAACAATGCTAGTTTTATACTTCAAATGTTGTTCATTATTAATATTTTAGCATGCAGATTAGATAATCTCAATACAGAAATATATAAGATCTTTAGCTTTAACACTTTAATATTTGTTGAATTTCCTAGTGTTCTAAATGATGCTTTGATCTTTGATTTTGTGTTTGATATAATGAATATGTACAGATGTTTAAAAACCAAAATTTTACTGAAGACTTAAACAGACAGGAGATGAATTCAACTGCATCACCTACAAGTTTAGAACAGCAGCTATTTATAAAGTACATTTTTAATGCTATGGTTAATTATATCTAATCACATATGCAGAATAGATTAATATTCTAATCTCAATTCTCTAAATTTTCATCAGATGTCTTACACTGGGCTTTATTGTGTAATATAATTATGCAAGCTATAAAAGAAAAGCATCAAAAGAGAATTCCTTACATGTACATTTTGTCTTTCTATAAATCAAATCAATTTAAATAACCAAGGCAATATAATTACTAATTTCATTTTTCCATCTGACTGCCCTACTAGATTTCAAATTTAGACATATTTAATCCCTTTCCCATTTGGTTTAATTACATTTCCTAAATGGATACCTGAACTTTCATTTTTAATTGTTACAACATAATTTTTTTCATAACTACATGGGCACAAGTAAAATAATATCCAATACCTCTATGAGTAACAACTGCAAGTTCTTTAGTTCTTTCTATCTGTTCAGCATTTCTTGGTCGTCTTCTTGTGCTTTGTAATTTTGCTTGATGAAGAGAGAGTGTTTCCTTGTAAGTGGCTGACTCCAGAACTGATTTTCTTATATTCATAGCTTGTACTCGTTGTTCTTCAGCAGATTGTCTACAGGTGGTCACTGCACTGGATACAGCAACATCAGCAGATGTGCTAGCAACAGTAATGGCACCAGTAGTGGCTGCAATATGCTCCTCTAACTCACCAGTGGAGGCAGTTTTGATGAAAGTAGAAGAACCTGTGGGACACACAGTAGTACTGGATGCTAACTTTTTCTTTTGAATTGAGTTTTCTTGATCAATCTAAAAGATTCAATTTCCCTCTGTTTAACATAGTAAAGACAACTGACATGAAAAAGAGGAAAGTCAATAGGCTTTATTTAAAAATTGAAGCAATCAGAACATTGTTAAATGCTAGTGAACATTATGTAATAATAGTGACAATGCATGTTAAGTTTTAAATGTCCTCAAAACTTAAAACTTTTCTACTAGTCATAATGACAACACATCATTTCCACCCCTGCACATTCAGTCCTGAAATCAGCATGGCTAGAGCAAAATATCCAGCTATATCATTAATAGGGCCCCCACACTTAGAAAAGTGGTAACCATCCTATCAAGGAGTGAAATGGCAGCATTATATAGTAACCTGAGTAGCAGAAAAAGCTGCCATACTCCAGCTGCTAATAAGGCTGCCAGATATGCTCATTCTTTCCATCAAAACTTGACAGGGCTCTAAAAGCCCATTTAGACTTGACACAAGGCCAAGATGAATAGATGAATAGTAAAAGGCATACATTTAAACAAAACTTGTCAGCATCATTATTTATACTTATGATTGTAAAAAGGTTTTATATGAAATTCTCTTTTTGCTCTCTGATTGCTGTAATAGACCAGATTATTTTATTAAAAAGCCTCACACACACTATATTTGATAAGCTAAAAAGTTGTCCATCCCCTGCTTGTGAACACATTGTTAGCACTTTTAATTTCTCTAGTATTTAAAATATATAGCAAATTTTTCTATATTTTATTCACATTTTCATCTTTCCCCATCCCCCATATTTGGTTGCAAAGGTTTGGAAGACAAGTCTCTCACCTGTGAGCATTTAGAACATCTTAACACAGTAGAAACTCCATCTTGACTGGAACGAATAAATGACTGGGCAATGAATATCAAAATTCACCATTAAAAAAAATAGCATAAACAATGCTGAAGTAGCATGAACTGTACTATAATTTGCTAGAATCCTTAAAACATGTTTTTTTTATTCCATCATAATGATTAGGGGTCCTTGAAAAGTCATTCAAGCAATAATATTCCACATTTCTCTTTTTGGTTCTGAGTTCTCATCTTTGAGACTTGTCTTTTAAATGTAGTGAGTGATGTCAGGATGGAAAGCAACCAGAGTTTTCACACTTTTAGAAAAATCTGTCCACTAGTAAATGGAAATAAAACTTTCAGAGGAACTAAGCATTATATAGTATATTTAAGGCATGAGGTGTATCAGATCTCTTGACAGAATTCTCAAATATTCTGTATAAAATAATAGAAGAGATCCTCATATCAAAAATACTTAGTCTTGCTAATAGAGTCTCTTTTGTTTACTGCAGAAATTTTATGCTAAAATTGTTTATCATACTATTAAAATACTAAGATAAGAGTATATGTTAGCTTTATAAGGACAACAAAGCTGATATGGGTACATATTTTTTTGCTATCTGACATTTAATGTCCTAACATCTGTTGTGTAGTACATCACTTCTAAATTGTAGTGGTGGTTTCCCCTGCAAAATTAAAACACCTTAGAAGCACCACGTAAGAGTCCAGGTTTACGTGTCAGAGACCAAACCAAAGACTACTCGCTGTCCTATGATGGCAATGGCATAAGTAACTAAAATAGATCTCATCATGTTTATTCTTTATTTCATAATAAAAGAAGAAAATTGTCACAATATTCATATATCAAAAGTCTAGACTACTTCCAATTCAGTATACAATTTTGATAGACTGGTATCAAGTTTAAACGCAGAAAATACAAATGCATGGCCAAGAGATATTTTGAAACAGAAAGATGTTGTTTAAAACAAAGAAAACTTAATGTATGTTACATAACCACTGCTATTAAAACAAAACCTATGTGAACATATCTTTAACAGGCATGCAAATGTATAAGAACAGGCATTCACCTGCTTCCAATATCAAAGTCAAAGCAAAATTATATTCAAAATCTCCATCAAATGGCATGGTCTGTCCGTTTTATTTAAATAGGCACAGCACTTTAAATGAGAACAACTTAAAAGAAAGTTCATCTCAAAAGAAAAAAAAGCAAGAAAAATTAAACTTATTTAAAGCTACAAGGCTTATACACTGAAGAGTACTGCTTTGATACAGAGGCAATTTTCAAACAGAACATCTAAGTTTTTAGTCTTCCACATCCATTTACACTGAAGAACTCATGCAGAATATCAGTAAAGTTAAACAATATGGCTTGATTTACATGTAGGATTTTGAAAGAAAATTAACGTTATGTATAAACAATCTTGTATCAGCTACTTCACAGAATAGATCCATCAATTTTTCTATAAATATTATTTGTTATCTGCAAAACTATGAATTTTGGTGTCTTTATTTTATGAAAACAGTCTTAGACCAATTGAAACACCTTTGTTGCATGGGCATTTTAACATACTCTCCACTTCAGTCTTCTGCAATCACATTTGACTTTTCAATTAATCAAATGGATAATTTTAAAAATTGTATTTTTCCATGTGATAAAGAAATACTCCTATATTATTTTACTTTAATACTCCAGTTGAAAAAAAAAGAAAAAAAAAAAAGGAAAGAAAAACTTTTCATGATAAATGGCACAACAAAGGAAGAAGACTGATTTCTGCTTTTTGAGAAAAGCTTAAACCAAAATTTTGCAGTCAACTTAAGTCAACTCAGAGGCAGAGCATCACTTTGAATTCACAATCAGCCACTGAAAAGATGTGAACCTTGAGGAACTGCCAGGATGAATCATATGAGGCAACAGTAAGGATATGGAGTTAAGAAAGTATAATTGCTGCTTTAGGGCATGGGTTCACAAAGAAAGAGAACCTGACCAACCCACACTAAAACAGTCTGAGACCTACTAGACTGGACCAGCATTTCTCTAAGCAAGTCTCCGTGGAAGAAGAACAGATGAAAGTCAGTAAAACTGAGGACCTTTCTGTGTCAAATTAGCCTGCTTACACAAGGAAAGATTTGAAGCGGTATTTGCACTTAAAAACTTGTAGCTATGTAGAAGTGAAAAAAGATCAAGCTGATGATCTACAGAGAAATTCATTTCAGAAAACTAGTCTTAACAAGACACCACTCAAAAGTGTTGCAACTGCTAAAACTCAGGATAATGCAAACATATGGGAGACCCATAAGCCTTTCTATTTATATAGGAGTGGAAGTTGTTCTTGATTCCAGGATCATTTTTAGTAAAGAAAAGAGGCAAGAGCCTTTGACATTTGCCTGAAACAAAGCTCCAAAAATAGATTATGAATCTGTGCTAGATGCACACATTTTGCATATGCAATATGCTACAAGTATACACAGGATTCCTGTTGTAAACATGATACCAAAGGAAATTTACCCCAGATAAACTCAGAGTGGAAGGTCAATTAACAATTAATCTAATGAGTTAGATTATCTTTTAATGAGTAATTCCTGAGGGAATAATCCAGGGAGATAATAAATACCTTTGCCCACTCTGAGAAGCATTCACCAGAAACAAAAATAAAGCAGAAAATGGTATCTAACAGAGTGAAAACACTTGTTGAAAATTATCTTTGGATAAGCTTTGGAAAGCTTTCCTGTAAGTTGCCCCCTCTTCCCCAGGTTGGAAAAACTCAGGTTGCTCAGCCTTCCCTCACAGGTTAAGTTCCCCAGCCCCCAACCATCTTGGTGACCCTCCACTGAACTTGTTCAGTGAAAAATTCATCTTTCCTGTCATTAAGCCCAAATCTTGAGGCACTATTCCAGCTATGGTAACAGAAGTGTTGAAACAAGGACAAAAAACCTATCCCTTTTAATCTACTGACCACATTCTTATTAGTATAACTCAGGATGCTGTTGGCCTTCTTTCTTCCCAGGGCACACTGCTGTCATGCTCAGCTTGCTGTCTGCCGCAACACACAGGGTCTATTCAGCAGAGCTCTTTGCTAATCAGACACTCCTGTTGCCAGGGATTCTTTTTACCCAGCTACAGGACTTGACACGGAGCTTTGCTCAGTTCCACAGGATTCCTGTTGGCTCATTCCTCCAGCTTGTCTGTGTCCCTAGGGCAACCCTGTTCTTGGCTGTACTGACTACTGGTTCTTGACTATAATGACATTTTGGTGTCATCTGCAAATCCAGTGAGACTGCTCTCTGTCATTGATTGAGGCTCCTTGATAAACATGTTGAAGAGAACTTGCACCAGAACAGACACTTGTAGTGCTCCACTTGTTACTGGACTCTAGGTAGAAAGTCTGGCCCATTTATGACTATTTTCTAAATTTAATTCTTTTAACTTCAGTGGTCGAACAACAGTTAAATACATGCAAATTGTTCATAAGACCAAATGGGATCTAAGGCAACTGTCCAACAGCTATTCTAATCATTAGAATTCATTTTGCTGATAGATTCCTAAACCCATGTTGAGTTCAAAATATGAAAGCAAATAGGAATATTCACTATCTTATTTTCAGGACGAATAAAGGGACAGGACTTTATTAGTTCTTGTGACACATATGATCCAGCACAGACTTCCCAAATAAGGCTAAAGGTCCTTAACACAAATGGCTCTAAATGGGACTCAGACAACAGGAGGGTGTTAATGAGGTAACTGACATGAAGCCAGCCTGGGACTTTCTCTGTGTATCTTATTAGCAAGAGGCAAGCCTATCTTTTTTCAATGGGTAATTGAGAAGGAAGTGTAAACAGTCTTAGGCAAAAAAACCCAAACAAACAAAACCATACCTCATTAAAGAAAAAAAGAGTAAGTTAAAATTATAAATAGAAATTTTAAGAAGATCAATAACTATATTCCATCTTCATTCTTCTTTCAGATGTTCAAGGACTTTTAGTCAAGACTTTTTAGCTTCCTTACTTAAAACCTTCCTATACTTAACTAATTTTGGAGTGACCCATGTATCCTGTTAAGAAGATGCTTTTTTTCCCTATCTTAATTAACTGTTCTCTTTGATGTTCTCTGTCATTAAGTATCTGATGCTTGCAAAAAATTTCCAATAAATCTAGAAACCTAATTAGAAGAATATATTCTGGATCTGTTAAAGGAATTTTCAAATTTGTGTAGGTATTGCAGCTTATTTGACTCTTTCAACATATGTCATTCCAGACATATTATTATAAAAAATCACTTCTTTTATTCTTCGTAAATTTCTAGTATCTTTAGCTGTTCTTAGGATCAAATTGTAATAGAAAATAAAGGAAACAGATACATATACATAGATTTTAGAACATAAAGTATTAATGACTGCCATAAAATATTCTTCTGAGAAAATCTATTTTCAGCTCCCAGCTATTTAGAAAAGAAATAAAGCTGTGTCTTTTAAGAAATACAATAAAACTGTGGTTGTAAAGAAATACATGACTGAAAAAGACAGGGTTCAAAACAAATTTCTAGACTTTAGTTCAAACAGGCAGTGATCCCTGGCCTTAATCAAATAGCAAAAGCTCCAAAAGCTATCTAGCCAGAAGTTTTAAAAAGTCCTTTGATTCCTTTTGTTTTCATGTTGTTCACATTTGTGACTTCACTCAGAATTTCATTTTTATTTCCTTTTGGTACCAGAATTCACCTTTTTTGCATTGCTGCATCCTCTTAGGATTATTTTTAAGCTTGCCTTTTTCTGCTCTTTTTTCAACCTCCTTATTGTTATCTCTCTTCTATTTTTCTCTATTTTTAATGTAAAGTTGTAAATTTAATCAACTGCTACAATAAGATATATACCAAAACAGTCTGAAACTGACAATTAAGCATCAACCAGAAATTTTCAGTGATGCAGGAGATATGCCATACTTCAGTATACACAAATGCATGTCTTGATGATCTTCCATATGCCTCTCAGAGTGAAATTAAGATCACTTTACATTTTTTAAGTAGGTACTGAAATATGATAAATGTATGCATCTTAATGTTATCAAACCGATTACATTTGAAAATCTGAAAATTCAGACAAAACGCCAAACAAAATGATATATTTGATAATTCAGACTATCAAATCATTAAAATATCAATTAGGATAACAATAAGTTGTGTTCCCTTTGGCTATAACAGGATTCTCTGGCTAACATATTACTGTACTGTATTAGTGGATTACAACCCAACTGTACTGTATTATATTAGTGGATTATAACCCAACTAACTTTTGGTTTGAAGTTTTGTATACCAAGCATACAGTATTTTTTCATGTACCCTACACCACTGAAGTACTCTCCAGTAACAGTCAGGACTCTAGAGCTTAAGTGGCCAGCCTTCCCAGGGCAGCTCCCCACCTACGCCTATGGGTCCAGGGCCCCAAGGCTGAAGCCATGAGTCCCTGCCCCAGTGATGCCAAAAAAGTTCCTGTCCCCCTCTTCCCCTATTCCTGCTCTACCTAGCCATGGGGCTAATGTCCCTGCGTGGCCTTGGTCTGTCCTCTTTTCCATGGAGATGCCCAATGCCAAAGGTTTGGTCAGCCTCCAGATGCACCCTGCCCTACTCTCTGGCTGGGGACAGGGGGACCAACACTGTCTGAAAAGCCCTGCACTGCCAGCCTCAACCCTGATCCCTGAGCTCTCCAGTCTTCAGGGAGATGTTGGCCCGTGCTTGTCTCTTATTCACTGTGAAAAATACAATGCCTGTGAACAAAGCAATACAATAAATTTAACAAGTGGTTTTTTTCCCTTATTTATCACTCAGAATAAATAAAGTCAATCTCTAAGCAGAATTAATCTTAATTATAAAGGAAAGAAAAATTGAATGATTTATAAATGGAACAGTACCATCTTTAATGTTTTGGTTTTATCTAAAAGGTCAGGGCAGACTAAAAAATAATACTTTTAAAGAAAGGTCAGGTCCTAAGTGAGATGAAAACAATTCTCTGGCAAGGAAAAAGGTTTCTTCAGTATAAAAACTGATTCAAAATCCACTTAGAGTTTACAGAGATAAAGCTATTCCTGCAGAACATTGTGTGCCGTCATCATCAAGTGGGCAGTAAGTGAACTTTTAAGCTATAAAGTGGCATCCAGTGCAAAACAAGAACTTTGCCTGAGGAAAATTGTCCCTGTGAGAGGACTCCAGCAATCCATTAGACAACAATTTCAAGATGTCCTAAGGTAAATGCTTACACACTAAAATTTCAAAATCATTTTAAGAAGAATTACATATGCAATGCCACAGTGAGCATTTTGGGCAATTTTGCACTGCAATACAATGATAAAAATGATAGTGTTCTTGTTCAACAGCCAAAATTGTTTCTAATATCCATAAAAGATTGGTTACTGCAAGTATCTTTCCTCACTTTTATGTTGCACAGAAATGCTCACAAAGAAAACTTTTACAGGAAAAAATATATTGGCACATCTAAAAACATGGTAATTTGACCATACCTTACATAACATCTTAGCAGGTAAACTCAGGAAATGCATCTTAGATGAATGGGCAGTGAGATGGATTAAGAACAGGCTGAATGACAGAGCTCAGAGGGTTGTGGTCAGAGAAGAACCCAGTTGGAGGCCTGTACTCAGTGATGATTCCCAGGGGTCAATACTGGGTCCAACCTTACTCAGCTTTCAATGAACTGGATGAAGAGATTGAATGTAACCTCAAAAATTTTGCTGATGATAGGATACACCTGAAGGCTGTACTGCCATTCAGCAGGTAGAGTGTGATCAGCAGATCGAGAGAGGTGATCCTACCCCTCTACTTGTCTCTAGTGCAGCTACATCTGGAGTGTTGTGTCCAGTTCTGGGCTCCTCAGAACAAGAAAGGCAAGGAGCTACTGAAGAGGGTGCAGTGGAGGGCAAAAAAGATGATGAATGGTCTGGAGCATTTCTCTTATGAGGAGACTCTGCAGGAGCTGGAACTGTTTAGTTTAGAGGAGACTGAGAGGGAACCTCAAAGGTGGGTGCCAAGAAGATGGTGCCAGGCTCTTTTCGATGGTGCCCAGTGACAGCACAAGGGCCAATGGCCATAAATTAAACTCAAGAAGTTTCACATCAACATGAGGAAGAACTTTACATTGAGGATGGAAGGGCAGTGGGACAGGCTGCCCAAGGAGGTTGTGGAGTCTCCCTCTCTGGAGACACACAAAACCCACCTGGACGTGTGTCTGTGTAACCTGCTCTAAGTGACCATGCTTTAGCAGAAAGGTTGGACTGGATGATCTTCAGAGGTCCCTTCCAACTCTAAAAATTCTGTGACTCTGTGATTTTTCAGAAATGGTAGCAGTTTTTGGATACTTCTTACACTTCTTGACTGATTAAACATAAAAATGTCAAATTTTGAGACAGCTGGTTGCTCACTATATCTGAACATTTCAGACTTCAGCAGCAGAATGGTTGAAGTTGAAAGGCCACTTTCAGAACTGTCACCAGTTTTACAGTCATTGCTTGATATTTACCTAAATTAAATGGTATGACCATTACTACAGAGGCAAGAGTTTCTGAGAGATTCCACACAGTCCCAAAGCAACTTCTTTCACATGTAAGAAAAAGTTGGTGGATAGCAGTGGATGAGAGTTTTCAGTAGAAACTTTGTTCACCCAGAAAATAATAAATAGAAAACTCCCAAAACAAATAAGCAACAACAACAAAAAAATCACATTAATTCTAGAAAGACTATAAAGTTGAGTACAAAAAGAGACATTTTGCCTCTGCACAAAGACCATGGGATACTTAAATATTAGTTTTCACTCTATTCAAGTGAAACAATCCTCTGCAATGTGTCCTAGGAGGATCCTGCTTGGGCAGGAAATTGGGCCAGATGACTCCAATGTGGTCCCTTTCAACATTACAAGGCCAAGCTGGATGGAGCTCTGAGCAACCTGGTCAAGTGAAAGATGTCCCTACCCAAGTCAGGGGTTTGGAACAAGATGAGCTTTAAGGTCCCTTCAAACCCAAATCATTCTGTGATCCCATGATTCCATGATATCGATTCTATGATTTTTTTCACTTTCTTTAATGTTGGTTAATATTCATAATTTCCCACCAGGGTCATTGGGAATTTGAATGATTCTTGGATTAACTAGTATTGATTGTTTGCTCTAAGTGTCAAAAAGAATGTTCTCAAATGGCTTCAACAAACAGAATATCAATTGAATACAATTGAAATTTCTTTCAAAACTGTATTTTTATCACTAATTACTTTAAATTATGGGTTTGAGAACTTTCTAGGGAAAAATATTGTTTAAACATGCAAGCCTTATATATCTTTCATGAAAAGCCAAACTATGCAACAAAATGCTGTATACAAATGAAGAATCCTTTCTTCTTACTTCTTCAATTAAAAAGCTGTGTAGACTATCTGCCTGTTACGCTAATACACTAGACATGTATATTAGGAATTAAAAGGTATGGCTTTTAATCCCAAGTTTACTATTAACTGAGAAGAGAAGGAAAAGTAGTCTCAGGTGAAGAAAAATAGAAAAAGCAGCAGGTTTTTTTTACTTTCACAAAGTCAATAGACCTCTTCCCTTTTGAATTCGAGTCAGCCTGATTTAATTTGAATATATGTCTTTCAAGTCAAGGATGATTTTCATAGCGTACCAAGGCAGTACTATAAACTAATCCAGCACTACCTAAGCAATTCTGTTGTGAAAAATGGAATGGTAAATGTTGCCTAGCTTCCAGCTGCCCTGGATTAGGGCTCAAAAGACCTGGTGCCCTATTCCACTTGTAACTTTCTGGTAATTTGTTTAAGTCACTGTGAAACATGTGCCTCAATTCTGACACCTAAAAGAGATCTAATATATATTTCCAATATCCCCATGATTCATAACTTTATAATCTGTGTATCTCCCCTCCTCCCACAGATATATTCATTTTCCGAGCTGCAGGGTCCTACATAGATGCATCACTTTTCCATCAGAAACTTACTCATATGTTTGATATCTTCACTTTCTCTGAGCTTGCTTCAACTTTACTATATTCTTCAGAAATACAGAGAGGCCAGAGCAACAACTGGAGTCAAGGTGAAGGTTGATCTATACAGCAGCATGTTTTCTGTTCTGTCCTCTACTCTTTACCTAATATTTCAGTCAAAAAGCACTAAGGTATGTTTTTTAAGCATTCCAAGTAGGGACCTAAGTATGGTATGACATACCATACACTAAGTATGGAGTGCTCTTAGTATACTGACTGAAGTAGAGCATAAGAGCTTGATGGTATTACTGACAATAGTAATGATCAACAGATGTCATAATTTTATTTCCAAACTTTTTGCCTCAGTCTTCACTAGCAAATCCTCTTCCCCCACCTCCCAAGTGGATGGGCTTCAAGACAGGTACTGGAGGACCAAAGTCCTTTACACTGTCAGAGAAAGTCAGATTCATGACCACCTGAACATATATAAGTCTATGATGAGCTGCGCCCCATAGTCCTGAGGGAATTTGCTGATATAGTTGCCAAACCACTGTCCATGGTACTTGAAAATTCATGGCAGCCAGGCAAAGTCCCAGGTGACTGGAAAAGGGGAAACATTTAACCAATGTTTAAAAAGGGTAGAAAGGAGCATCCTGGCAGCAACCAACTTGTCAACATCACCTCTGTGCCTGGGAAAACCATGGAACAGAATACTCCTAGAAGTTGTTCTAAGGCACAGGGAGGACAGGGAGATGATTCAGAACAGTAGTTCAGTTTCACCAAGGGCAAGTTTTCTCTAATCAACCTAGCGGCCTTCTATGATGGACCAACTATATCAATTAACAAAGGACCATATATGTCATCTGTCTGGACTTCTGCAATGCCTTGGACGTGGCCCCCACCACATCTTCTGTCTAAAGTGAAGAGATAAGGATTCTGTGAGTGAACTGTTTAATGATGATGAATTGTTTGGACAGTTGTGTCCAGAGGGTAATGTTCTGGACAGTTTAGTGTTCTGAGAGATATGATGGAAAAGTGGTTTCCCTTGGGGGTCCATATTGGGATCAGTATTATTTAGTGTCTTCATCAATTATATTAACTGAGGCATTGAGCACGCCCTCAGCCAGTTTGAAGACTACAAGAAGCCAAGTGCTGGGGTTGACATGTCAGAGGGATGGGATGCCATTCATAGAGACCTGGACAAGCCTGAGAAATGGCCTATGAGAACCTCATTAAGTTGAACAAGGTGCTGTACCTGGCTCAGGGCAACCCTTGGGATCAATACAGCCTGGAAGATGAATGGATTGAGAGCAGCCCTGCCAAGGACCTGGAGTGATGGTGGAAGAGAGGCTGGACACGACCCAGCAACATGCGCTTGCAGCCCTGAGGGCCAATTTTATCCAGGGATACATCAAAAGCAGCATGGGCAGCAGGGCTAGGGAAGGGATTTTGCCCCTCTACTCTGACCTTGTGAGATCCCATCTGAAGTGCTTCATCCAGATCTGGGGGCCTCAGCACAGGAAGATAACAGAGCTGTTACAGAAGGTGCAGAGGAGGGCCATGAAGACGATTAGATAGATGGAGCACCTCTCCTATGAAGAAAAGCTGAGAGAATTCAGCTTGGAAAATAGATTTGTCCTGGCTGACTGTTTAACTAGCACAGACTAGATTCCAACAAGGGTATGTATCATACAAGAAGTCATAATTATTCAACAGAATCCCTTCAGGTTCAATCTCCTTATTACTACCCATCTCATCACCTAAATGTTTTTTTCACAATCCCTCACTCTCCACTCTAACCCCTTTACTTGGCTCTCTGTCTTTCTTGTATATATTCAGAAAATGAAATTTTCTGAAAAGATATTAACAATATTCATATTCACCCAGGATCCAGACCAAAAATAACATACATCTTGGCATCTATTAAAAAAAGTACGTTAAAAGTAACGTAAGTACATTAGAAAGAAATGCACAATACAGCAAACATCAATGCTAGAAACACTTTACTATTCACACTGCTACCCTGTTTGTTCTGACATTTTTTGACAGACTTAGAAGGGTTGACCACCATGGTTCTCAGGGGACTTTTACTATTTTCTTGTAAATATGAATGGTACTGAAATTTCACATAATGAAAATCTAAGAAATTCCCCAACTGAGAATCACTTTGGTTAGTGATTTTGCACATTAACAAATTCCATAGAATAATATTCACTAGTAGGCAAGGTTTATTGCCTCAGTTGCATTTAAGTGAAAACATTTGCTGAAGAGAGATGTATGTTTAATAATTTCCTGGTGCTTGTGAATGGGAAAAAAAAATCTCTCAGCTTACTCATACTGCTACTGATACAGCACACAAATAACACAGCCAATGCTTTAAAGTATAAAGAAATCCATTGACTGGAACTGAAGTGGAGAAAGTGTAACTGGAAATTAAAAAGGTAGTTCAGGAAGTTTTATTTCTTACTTGAAATAGCATTCATTAAAAAATTAACTTTTCATTAAATAGACTTGACTCCTTATTTACTGGGGGATACTTTGCAAAAGGTACTTTCACTTCTCAAATTAGACAATCTTAGACCTAATTCTGAAAAGTAATACCAAATGTCCTCAACCTTCTCTATAGTGGGAATGAGTAAAAACTGTGGCATCTCATTTAACACTAAGAAATAACTTCTGGCATAACATCTTTCATGGGTCACTTCAATATTCATATTCCAAAGTAGAATTTTTGATTTAGTTTTTCTATTGGAAAAATAATAACTTTCTCATCTTTAGGCAGGAGGTTATCCAGCATTTTATTCAGTCTTCATGCATATGGCGTGATTAGTTTTTACAATAATAGACCAGGTAGAAATATTAAAAGAACACAACAGCTATATTTCACATATTTTATGTCTCAACATAAACCTAGCCAGTTCATTAACTTAAAAGTAAAATTAAAACTACATAACTACTTCATCTTTATAACCTCAAGGACATGAGGATATGCTTTCTGTCACAAATGCAAGCCATCTCAGTAACTAAATAACAAACATACCCAGTTTAGACTATAGAGAAGAAAGAGAGACAGAAATGAAAGATATTTCTCCATAATAGTTTGTCATTTAATTAGAAACTACATGAGAAGATTTGAGTGTAAGGGTAAACAAAAACCCTCATATTCAGTTACTTCATTATCTATTTCTCTTTGTCTGCCTGTTGTTTTCTTATCAAAATTTTCTTCTCTTACGTGTGTGTCCCCTAATGGTAGAAAATCACCCCTCCAAAATATTGTTAGAAATAAAAAAAGTTGAAAATGCTGAGTGAGGGAAGAAGAAGAAAAGGAAATGGAAGTAAATCTTCCAGCAGAAATAAATCCAGTGCATCTGATGTCAATGGCACTATTAATTTTAGCATTTAAAATATACATTCTAAAATTAGACCATATTAGCTGTGTTTTCTTTAATGTACAGTAAACTTTATAATAGTCAAAACTATTAATAAACTAACTTGAATGGCATATTCCACTCAATTATTAATAATAATTGTTAATACATAATTTTCACAGCTGAAAATTATAAATAATTTAATAAAAAAGCCCAAGCATATTATGAGAACATTTGGATGTCAAAATTTTCCCAAGTGGAAACAAAATGTTCCAACATTTAATCTCACCACTAAATATTCTGAATGTAAACAAGTGTTTTAGTCTAGGTTTTTGTTTCAGTTGTTTTATCAGCCTGACATGAGCAGATCATCAGTGCAATAAATTATGCTGTTTGGTGGCTATGAAGCATACAGATGTATAGGTTAATGTAGTAATGTTTTGACCTAATCAAAATTAAGTATTCTGAAGGTTCTGTACACTCTATAGTTTATGTACTATTAGTAGAAGTTTTCAACTGCCATAGAAAATTTATTTTTCTAGGTAATTTTCATTGAATTTTAGTGGATTTCCTTAGATGAAATATTTTAACAGATGTATTAAATATATATATACATATATATAGGCATATATATACAGATATGCAGTAATATAGGTAAAAATCTAAATATAAATATTATATACATTTTATGTATTTAAAATATTTTATTATATATTGATAAAGGTATATATATGTATATATATGTGTGTATGTGTGTGTATATGTGTATATAGAGGTATATATATAAAAATAGGATCACTAAAACCCACTGAGGTTTAAATAATTCTTTTCCCTCCCAGAAACCAGGATTCTTGGTATTACCTATGGATTTTATAGTTTCAATATAAAATTTTTGTAGTTTTTACTATTTGTTTGAAATCTTATATTTCATTTCAATTTATAAACTCCTGAGCTTTCAACCAAAATGACCCCAAAAAAGAAAATGCTTTCTAAGCATTACCTAAATTGAAATAAAGAGCATTTCATTACTTTTTTCCTGTCTTTTGCAGAGGAGTTGGAATTACTTACAGTCGCTAGTACATAAATTATTATCTTTTACTCTTTTTTAAACAATAAAGAGGAATATGAAGAATAGTAAATAAAACAGAAAGATATTAAATTTTTTGAATGCCCCTAAAATATCAGAGTTTTTTCTTTATGGTAAATATGAAATTAAGAAGACCTGTCCATTAAATCACTAAAAATGGAAAGGATAAGTCTTTACTGCATCATTTAACACTTGTTCCAGAAGTAAAGTACAATCTATCAAATTACACATTAGCACTGACCATGTCTTAATATTTAACCTTAGTTCTATTGACTTTTTAAAATGAAATATGATCTTACTTGAAGAAAAAAAAAAAAGAAAAAATTAAATTAAATTTTTAAAATTAGATCTTCCTGGATCCCTACAGAGTATCAGAAGTAACTGCCAATTGTTATTAAAACCCATCCTTGGGGGATTTCTAAAAGTAAGTTCTTTAAATTTGGAGATGGTCAACAAAATGCAACATTTTTTCTCCTCTACATCATGACTACAACAAAGTCAATGCCCTTATGTGCACTGTAATTGTGTGGGTATATAACTGTGAATAAAAGACATCTCAAAGGTGCAAAGGTGAAAAATAATCTGTTTAGAAAATATATCTCAGTATAAGATGGAGCTGAAAGACCGGGGACTATGAAAATCCACTAGAAACATTTACTTATATTATGATATATGCAGTTTAAACTCTTCTTATGACTGGAGGTAAAAATAACCAAAAAACAAACAACAAACCAACCAAAAAACAAACTTCTAAGAAGCTCTGACAATTTCAGTCAATGAAGAGAGGATTCCTTTCTCACTGATCCATTGCAAAACCAAGGTACCCATCTGTGCTGTTTTGACAAAAGAAGTTCAAGGTCTTAAAAGTCTCACATTCACAATTCTGATAACTAAGAATCTGTCTTGTAAAAAAAAAAAAAAGTAAATATGTGTCATCTGTCAAAAATATATTATCAGTAGAAGCAGCAACCTGGCCTAGGCAGAAGATACAGCTCTTGTCAAAGTAGCAGACTCCTACCAATGTGACTCAAGTGATGCAGTACCTTACTTTCTCCTAAGGACTCTTAAGCCTTTGAATGTTTTGGTATTAAAAAAAACATTTCAGTAAGTGATTAGTAAATGCAAACTGAGATTAAAAATCTACATCAGTGTGTCTGTAGTTGCAATAGGCATACAAACTATTAGAATAAGTGCAAATCTATTCATTGTAGTCAGTGGAATGCTGTGTTTTAATTAATTTTAAAGCAGACATCTAGGACAGGAAGTAACAGGTTTGTTATGCTGTTTCTTCCTTCCTGTCTTCCAGTTTCTATGCCAGAATGGCATGGTGTCCTGGGTCTTGCTAGGATAGAGTGAATTTTCTTTCTATTTGCTATTATGGTATCCTATTATAGTATTGCTATTATAGTGCCATGTTTTGGATTTAGGATGAGAATAGCATACTGATGTTTTAGTTAGTTTAGTAGTGCTCACCATGAGTCAAGGACTTTTCAGCTTCTCATGGTGCTCTGCCAGCAAGGAGGCTGAGAGTGCACAAGAAGCTGAAAAGGAACACAGCTGGAAGAGCTGACCCCAACTGGCCAAAGGAATACTTCATATCATTTGACATCATGATGAACAGGGGATGGGGCAGCTTGTCTGGGAGGTCACAACTGCTGCTCAGGAACTGGAAGGAAATTGCTTGACAGGTGATGAGTTGCTTTATGCATCACTAGTTTTGTATATTCTTTTATCATTATTATTACTTTCTCATTCTTTTCTGTCGTGATAAATTGGCTTTATCTCAATCCATGAGTTTTACCTTTTTTTCTGACTCTCTCCACTGTTCTGCTGGGACCAAATGTCTGCTTAGTGGTTAAGTGTCTGACATTCTAAACACACCACGTGTGTAACCTGTAAGTTCTAACTTGCCAGCACCAAGATGTCTCTTCTACTCTCGAACACCTCTACCCAACATCTACCATGTGGTTAGCTGAATCACGCTGCAATCCACACTGGCAGGATTAGCAAGGTATGGGGAAGGCTGAGTTACATAATTTAGAACAATTTTGTAACTTCATAACATCAAACCCTTTTTGTAACTTCAAACCGCCTTGGTAACACCTTGGTTTGTGCGTCCAAAGAACTTCTGCACTTCTGCCACTGCCACAGAAACACATTGGGTATCTTGGATGATTTTAGTGATGCATCAGTGCACATATATACTGGTACAGTGCTTCACAGCTCTCCAGCTTTAATGGGTATGCAGATACCTACAGATGTCTAAACAAAAATCTTACCTATGTCTCTGTTACAGCTGCCAGTCTTTCAACAGTAGTATAGTGTACTGTTTGTTGAAATAGCTTTTGAAATAAGAAATTAATGACAAAATCTGATTAAATTGCCTAATGTTGTGAAAAAGGTGATAGACAGTATTCCCCTTCTGGCTGCTCTAGCCATCATGTTGTAAGGCAGCTTAGTACTATTGTTCTTTACCTGATTGAAAACTGCTTTACATTCTTTCTGAAAGCAAAATCAAGAAAAAAAAAAGGAAGAAAAGCTAACTCCATAAATAATTTATGAATGAAGATATATTTCTATTCATAAACAAAATGACAGAAAGAAAAATAAATAGAACAATAGAAATAATAGAAAATCAAGCAGAGCAAGAAGAAACTTTTCAACATCTTTTTCTTCATATTTCATCCCACATTCAAGGTCCTCACATTTATCCAACCCCAGCTCCACATAGTTGGCTGTCAAGTATGAAGGAGAGTAACCATTTGTATGCTTTTAAATATGAGCAGGACAACTAAATCTTATTCTGTTCTGAAATGCTCATGGATGTATTTTATTGCTTCATTTGTATTTTCCAATAAGCAAAGATTCTTAATGGATGGCAAATGTGTTTGTGCACTCAATTTACATTTTTGATACTATTTTGCTCAAAGTGGAAGCATGAGTTTGCATGTGGCTTAAACAGAGGCAAACAAACAAGGAAAAAACCAAAATGAGTTAAGAAATGTATTTCACAAGTAAATGATTAGCAGTTGTAGGGCTACTGCTGAAACCTTCCAAAGCTTTAAGGAAAGACAAAAGTAGAAAGTGAGAGGAAAAGGATGCTGTATCTAAAAAGATAGCAAAGTTATAGATGCTTAAAATACTGTCTAACTATCAGAAAATGATTTTTTTTTCTGAAAGCCTTTTCTGAATCTGAGTATGCCAGATATAAAGGAGATTGAAGTTTGTGTATGCCAGTCAGTAAGACCAGATGCTGTGAAGCTAACTTAATCCCTTCTGTTCACTTAGATAATATTATGGATTCATACATAAATGATGGAGAGCAAAAAGTAACCAAAAGAAAGCAGCAACCAAAAGCAGCTGCAAATGGAAGGAGTAAAAAAGCACAACTAATTTTAGAAACAGCAAAAGAGGATTACCAGTGCCAAGAAACAGTGAAGCAGCTGCTTCAAGAAGATCCAAAGAAGCTTTTGTTCTACTTCAGCCAACAGTTTCTGACTCAAAGGGAGTTTTAACAAAGCAATAAGAGAAAGCACCAAGGCAAGGAAATGCCAGTGAACAGAAAGAAGTGCTGAAACACAGATGACCAGACAAGCAAGAATAAGTGGGTTATGACATGACAACCTAGGTAGGGAAACATTTAGATTCTCCTCTAATTGATTTTTTTTAACTGAAATTTCTTTTCTAATCACATTAGTTATTGTTTACCAATGTCTTAAATATTGTATAAATGAATACTTTTCATGAATAAAATTGCCTATTAAAAGAAAATAATATACATTACTAACATGACTGTGTACTTCAAGCTGAGAGCTTCCCACAATTTCACGTACCTCATCAAATTTCATTTTTTCTATATAAGTCAATTTTAAAAAAACTTTAAAGGACTTAAAGGCTTATGCCTCTTTGCAAGATCTTAACCAGAAAATTAGGAAACTATGTTTAATTATATTAAAAGTGTATTTACAAAAAATTAAGTAATACCCTAGGTTTTCCTTTTTTTTTTTTGTTGTTGCTGTGGATTTTTGTTTGTTTGGTGTTTTGTTTTGTTTTGTTTTTTTCCATAGGCAACTAGATTTTGAGTTTGCAGTGCATGACTTTTAGTCTTCTTTTCAAATGTCTAGGCTTTAGGTATTACATTGAAGCTCAGCCATGTGAGGCTGCCTTATAAAAAAGAAACTTATCAAACAGTTTTCATAAACTTAAAAGAATAGAAGGGAATAAGACTGTAATTAGCATAAATGCCAGGGATTTGGTAGCAGAGGGGCATAGGGCTGAATATATCACCTCTCCCTTCAGCAGGCACTGAGCTGTCCCGTGCTGGCCACAACTGGCCACATCTGGCTCCACAGTGGACCACCACAGGACACAACTGAGTTCGTCAGTAGAATTTGTGACATTTCTATGAAGATGTATTTAAGATAAAGCAATAAATACAGAGGGAAAGGAATAAGGTCAGAGCATGCATGCTCCATTCCACAGCTAATAATACCCTCAAAGGGATTGCAGTCCATGGATAATTCACATAGGAGCAGCTTCTTCCCCTAAGAGACAATGGCCCATGTTCAATGCGCATCAAGGCAGGAGAAAGGAGTAAGAGGGAAGATGTGGCAGAAGAAAAGAGTGAGAAATGAGGAA
The DNA here is from genome assembly GCA_013397095.1 of Sterrhoptilus dennistouni. NCBI lineage: Eukaryota > Metazoa > Chordata > Aves > Passeriformes > Zosteropidae > Sterrhoptilus > Sterrhoptilus dennistouni. The sequence goes on along the minus strand of VWZU01017021.1, from coordinate 1,088,503 downwards.
CAGGAGAAATTAACCCCGACACTTCGACCTGAATCTCCTGCACTGGCTATCACATCACCAAAGAGACAAAGAGTAATCTGTGGTGGAATAGAGGAAGGGGAAGTGTTTGGAATGAAGTTAAGCTTTCAAAAGAGGAGAGGAAGATTTTTTTTTCATAATTTCTTCAATATTTGTCTTTGTTTTCTGAAACCCAAAACAGTCATTAAAGTTATTATAATAAGGCCATTTTATCCAGATCAATAGTTGATGAGTGTTTTTCTACATCTTCATTTCAAACATGAAATTTTCACTCTTGTTCTTTATATTTTCTACCCTTTTGTACTCTGAGAATGGAATGAGTGAGTGGTGGTGAGAGGGCTTCATTACTACTTAGAGTTAAACCATGACTCAAATACACTAACAAAATGTGCACCAGTGCAAACGAAATCAGTTAACCAAGGGAGTGATTAGCTGAAAAGGGTACTGCAGTGCCACGCAGTGACAAACTTAAAATTATGCAGGGTTCTACAGTTCAGAATTTGAAGTCCAGGTCCTTAAAAATATGTAACAATAGGCAAAAGAATATTAAACTAGAGGAAGTACTAAGAAATCTGTAATTCTGGTTATAGTAGTACTATGGAGCAAATATTATGTTTCAGGAAGGGAACTCAGAATGAAGTTATAGTCAATCTACATCAATTAAAAGCAGGGGAAGGACTGAGTTTCTAACAGAAATACTACTGTGTAACACTGATAAAACAAGCTATTGAAAGAATTAACAGATTCCCTCTCAAAAGTAATGGTGAAATAAACTCTTTGAAATAAAAAACAAGCATTTGTACTACATGGCTTTTTGTAATACTTTAAAAATTTTTTATTAGTTATCTGGTTTTCAGAAAACACACGTCGAAAATAAGTGAAATTACAGTTTGAAAATTGCCATTAATAATGCTTAAAGTTATCTATTACTAAAAAATTTAAGGTTACATGTCTCAAAAAACTGAGATTTTTTTTTGTGCTACACATTTAATGTTTATCTTCTAAATGTAGGAAGTTTTTTTAATATATGCCATCCCTAGAAGTGTTCATGGCAGAGTTTGAGCAACCTGGTCTAGTGGAAGTTTCCCTTCTCATGGCACGGGGCTTGGAACTAGATGATCTTTAAGGTCCCTTCCAACCTAAACCATTCTATGATTCTATGATATCTATTTAATTTACTCACACTCTCTCCTTTAGTCTACCATTAACCTAGCAGACACTACACATCCCCTATTATCTGACCATGTGTTTTTCTATTTTCTGCTATTAAGGCTATTTTTTATTGATCATATAGGTTTGAGTATGCACATTTAATTCCTTCACATGCTGAATTTTTTTACCACCTACATTTATTTTAGAGTTGCAAAAGACATTTTCTTCATTTTAAGTATGGTGGGCTGCTGCAGCATTTGACAGCTTAGTATTTAGTCCACTTTAACATACATTCAGCAACACACCAGTAAAAATTAAATGAGCAAACCAAAATAGTAAAAACGCCATTATTTAATCACTACATTCTTAGGCAGTAAGGAGAAATAGAAGACGCACAGCATATTCAAATCTCCCACACCTACCAACTCACACATTTTATGGGTCTTGGATAAAACACAATTTTAAAAGTAAACATAAACCTGCTCTGTTTCATTAGCTATTACTTCATGTTTTTGGCAGGAACGCATGTATGTTTACCATGAGACAAGGTTTGTTCTTTTCTCAGTAGCTCAAAAGAAACAGCTCAACAATCCAAAACAATTTGCTTAAAGCACCAAAATAGTTATCACCTGGTTTCTCAGTTTTGGGGTAGATTTATTAGAGAGAATTCCTACTTTCTATCTTTTTACAGTCCCAAAAGCTAGCAACTTCTTAGTAACCAGTGTGGTTTATCCTATCATCCAGTGTGGTATGAAAGATATGCAAGAAATGAGTCAGTGGTTTTCATAAACCAGAGCAGCCCTGAATCTACATTAAGAAAGCTTCTTTCATATAAATTCATTCAGAATACACATTCTAGAACATCCATGAACTCAGAAAGTCCAAATAAAGATATAATTAAGCAATAAAAGCAATACCTGCTGAAAAAAGTTATCAATTTTTTCTGTTCTTGTATAGAATATGCTATCTGAGGCAACCACACAGAGGTGTAAAATTTGCTAGTATCAAAAATGAAATTAAAAACATTAGTCATAGGCTTTTGTTAATTGCAATTTTTGCATTAAGTGACAAAATTTTTCAGATTCTGCAAAACTTTATGTAACTAATCTCTTCCTATGCTAGATTTGCTTTAAGAAACTGTAAAAGAAATCCCTGAAGTAGATCTTGATAAGAATTCCATGATTCATTTTTCTCATCAGATAAATGGAAAAAGCACAAAAGCAAAAGAGGGGTTACTGTTCCCTGAAGATCCATTGATACACTGTGGATATTGAAAAATATTATTTCCAGTATTAGAATGCACTACTGACATTTAGTTTTCATTAGCATGTCATCATTAGAATGACCTTGTTTCAAACAGTGAAGTTCCTAAAATTACCCTTCAGATGCTTTCACTCTTATTCATAATAAATTCTTGTTCATAAAAACAGTGGGTAAGAATCTTTCTGGTTAATTAAGCCTTTAATAATGCAAAGCATTCCAAAACATAGTAAAAAGCAATAGTGTTTAAATACTACTTTAGTAAACAGAAACTTACTCACTGCTTTAAAAATATGACTTATACAACTATAGAGTCAATGCCATAATTTAATGATGAGGACATTCTCTCTCTTACTGTTCCACAATATTTTTCAGAACATTAGGACCATTTTAAAAGCTAAATGCTTGCACAGGTTAATGTAAAGCAGGTATCTTCTGTAATTTATTTTGGTAACTGAATTTAGATTCACTAGATAATACACTGCCCATATTCTAACATATTGTAATTTGATATAGCAGGTTGAAAAACAAACTAGACTTTTTCTGAAGGTTTTTTTTTCTTTTTTTTTTAAAGTGGTCCTTCCCATTCCTACAGCTTCAGGCATTATTTTTGCTAACAAATGCAGCCAAAATTAAAATTGATTTCTTTAAATGTACCTTGGTAGTGGGCACTAAATCCACGGTATCGGTGATTGCTGTCTGTCACAAAATGTAGTCTGAGCCAGTTTTTGTTGCTTATAACTGGAGGAGGTATATTCATTCCAGAGAGCCTAAATTCAAACAAAAAACAACAACAAAAAATCATTTTTATCAGGAAAACATTTATGTTCAAACTAGCAAAATCAGTCCTAAGCCAGAAACTACACAAATATGTTATTGGTCAGGCAGAGCACTGTAAAGATGGAAGTAGTACATGGCACTCAGGCTAAAAAGAATTTGTGTCTGCAAAGGTCAGATAATGTGCTAGACAGATCAGTGCTCTGGGTACCAGGAAAAGGTTTGTACCTTGTGACTTTCACATTCAAGATATGGAGGAAGAGAGCTTAGGTTATGCAAACCACTATCTAAAATGATAAAACAGACATCTACTTTTCAAGAGTAAGTAATTCTCTATATTTGTGATATAAAGATAAAAGAAATATTCCATCACTTGTGTGAATTTGAAAATTAGTTATTACATGTACAAGAAGAGTAGGGAATTCTAGTGGATTGACCCCAGCTAGCAGTCAAACACCACACAGCTGCTCACTCCCTCCCTTCCCTGCCCGAAGCAATAGTGACAGGAGAGAAAAGGGAGAGCAAAAGCAAGAAAGACTCTTCAAGAGACAGTTTAAGAAGTGAAGAGTTGAGAAAAAATGAAAGTGATACAAAAGTAATGATTCACCATATTCCACAAATAGATCAATCAAAATGGTGTCCAAAGATTAGCAGCTGTCTCTCAGCCCCTCTAATTTTTTTATCGCTGACCATGAAGTTATATGGTATGAAATATCCTTTTGGTCAGTTTGGGTCTGTTTAGTTTTATTTCCTTCCCAGTATCCTGCCTATGCCTGGTCTACTCACTATGGGGACAGAGCAGTGGGGAAAGAAAGCCTTGATGCTGTTCAAGCATGGCTCAGAAGTAGTCAATACATTGTTGTGCTATCAACCCTGGTTTAGTCACAAATCCAAACTACAGCACCTTTTGGGCTTCTATGAAAAAAATTAAGTATGAGCCATTAGACCTAGTATACAAAATTAACTGGATTGTTTATTGTTTTGGTTTTCTGTTTGTTTTTTAGCATAAGGATATTGGTCCAATTATAGTAGCCCTCATCTTGACTGGCTCATTAAGAAAGTCTGAATTTAAGTTCTTTTTATTTGGGATTTTTGTGGGGTTTTCTTTTGCTATTTTTTTTAAATGAGATGTCATGTTTATAAAGAAGTTGAATAAAGTTTAGATAGCAAATTCTTAAATCAAGCCAGTAATTCAGTATATATTTCTCACCAAAACCTGAAAGAAGTCATGTCTGCAGAATGTCAACATACTTACCTAGCCCTTCCATTTAGTTATAAACAGAACTCTTTCTGTAGTTGAAATAAAATACCAGCCAACAAGTATGCCATTTTATGTTCAGACATCAAGGATTCTTATTTTATTTTGAGAAAAATTCTATTCATAAAAAATCAATCCTGAAGTGATTTTAAAGTGGAATAAACTCCCAAACCTTACTTAAATAAATAACTAATAAGTTTGTATAGGCACTATTCTGTGGGGAAGACTTTTATATTTATATTTTGAAATAATAACAGTTTAGAGGTAGTGTTCCTTTTGTTTTTCCCACCCACTCTACCTCAAAACAAAACACGTTTAAGACAACCTTCCAAATTTCTGGGACTGTACTAGCACCCTTGTTCCCTCAGGCACTGATATAAATGACAAAAAGCTTGACTGACACCACAGGCTATTAAAACTCCTTCACATACTTGCAAAAGAATGTTTTTATACTGTGGAAACACGTTAGCTCACACTATTCATTTCAGTTGAATGACACATAAAATCTAAGGTTTTTTAGCTTATGAAATTGACTTCAAATTCTAGATCCAAGAAATCCAGATGATGAAGTTAAAAAAACCCCAACCAACCAAACAAAAAATAGTACAATTAGATTGCAATGGGATGTGGTGAATGTACCAATTACAGTCAGAACTGCACTAGAATATGTACAAAGTGCAAGAGGCAGAAACCTATGCCTTTCAATTAGAAAACATCAAATATTTCTGCATTTTCATTGTGAATTTTAGAATGAAACACACTGTCTAATAGCCATAAAGTGGCTTCAGTGGGTACAAATTTCTTGTTACAGATGTAAGAAGTATAGTTTAATTTGAGGCTTGTTTTTTGGAAGGTAGAGGTTAGGGTATCCTTTTTGGTACAGCTATTTCTCTCTATAATAATATTACCTAATGATGCAAGAGGAAATAGTTCTTTTATTTAAATTTTCACTCTATAAATAATTGTTAGGCAATATAGAGATAACAACCTTTCACTGCTTGCATATTTTAGAATAAACTTTTACTGGAAGAGGTCTTACTAAACAATTGAAATAAAATAAGGCTGCAAAACACATTTCCTAACACGTATTTTGACTCATATATATTCTGCCTATAAGAAGGCTTCTCCTCAATAATCCCAAAACCATGTGAAAAAAAATTGCAAGTTTATTGTCCAAGACATGAGAAAATATCATCCTAGACATTTAAATATGTTCACAGTGAAAGACTGATTTTGTTTCTAAAACAGCTAAAAATCTAGCTTACCTATCAAACCAGGTATTTATAATGCATCTATCCTTACATCCATGCTGACCTCTAATTAAATTCACAGTTTCTACAATCTGATTTTTACAGTTTATGGGTTCTGTGGAATTTTTCTCAGAAAGTAGATGGGCAAACTGACAAAACTGATTCTGTTGATACAACTGTCCCTTTTCTCATGTCAGTTTATCTTCTCAGCAAATTATAAAGCTGTCCACCATTACAATAATACATTTGCAGTCCAAACTACTTCTGTGTCAGCTACTATTCCAAGCATAGTTATGCTGCATCATCTACAATATTTTCCTAAAATTCAAAGTAAAACACCATATCTTTCATAAAGGAAACACAGCTGTTTCATGTTCTTTTATAATTCAAAACATGTAGCTCCCTCTCAAGCTGCACAGAATCCTGCATAGTAAATTTCAGCTAACAGAGAGGAGGCTTCCCTTCTGCAGCTGTCTTTCATAAACTCTTAGAAAGCTTCATGGAGAATCTTGGCTGTGAACCAGAGATTTAAAGTATCTTACCACTATGTGTAGTCAACAGCACTGACTGTTATCTACTGCAAAATGTATTTGAAAAAAGAAGTGCTTATTGAAACAATGCAGCTTTGTTGCTAAACAAGGGATTAGTAGAACTGCATGTAGATATGCCAGTGAAGTTCCCATCTATGCAGTTAATTTGTGTGTAAACCACAGTTTACAGAAGAAATATGGGACTAACCTTTTTGAGAATCAAAATTTCATTCTTTCACTTCATTACAACATGCCTACCTGTTTTAGGCTAATTCTGATCTAGTGAAGTCAATGAGTATTTTATTTGCCCTCAAAATTCTAACACATAATTCCCACCTTGTGTTGCAAAGTGGAATTCAGGTTTGGGGTATTTTCTTTTTTTTTAATAGCATAGTGCACATCCTCGATTTCTTCCAGAAAAGGAACAATATACATTCACCTTAACATTTGAAAAGTCACTGTTAGATAGCTATAATCCTGACAAAGATTATATAATTTAAACATTCCTGTCTTGTTTATGTACCAGACTAGCTTTAATTTCTAAAAGTCATCTAAAACTACAGCTCTTACAAACATATTGTCACTGATAGTCACAATTGTCAATACACTGATTATTATAATGTAATGCAGGCCTTAATTTAGGTATTTCAATATATCCAAAAATATTCCAAAGAGAAAAAGGTTTTGCTTTTTATAAAATACAGAGCAAAGTTTTCCCAAAACTTCCTAATAATTTCCACATATGCCAGATTCACATAAATGGAATTA